>JAHPZR010015665.1:37500-40000 GCA_019787425.1 Platygyra sinensis | reverse complement strand
CCCCGGCAGGGACTGGACACTGAATCAAAGCTTGATTCTCCCTGGCAGGAACTGGACACTGAATCAAAGCTTGATTCTCCCCGGCAGGAACTGGACACTGAATCAAAGCTTGATTCTCCCTGGCAGGAACTGGACACTGAATCAAAGCTTGATTCTCCCTGGCAGGAACTGGACACTGAATCAAAGCTTGATGTAATATATCAAACACTCGAGACAGTGTTTTATCGGGATATCTAAACACCGAGAAGAGGGCTAAAAATACGACGCGAAGAAGAGTATTTTTGACAAAATTCGAGGTATTTGGATAGCCGATGAAACAGTGTCTCGAGTGTTTGATATATCTTCTCAATCGAAACAAAAGCTAATTAAGAAGTAAACGGAGAAGTAAAATCGTCAAAATCTATGCTAATTAAGGACGTTCCCGCCAAAATTTTATAACATTGATTTTTTCCTGAAAATTTTACCATTTAAAGATGATGAGTTAGTGATGTCAGAAATGTAAAAAGAATGGGGGGTCACCGACTTCGTTTTGGAGAGAATATGTCCAGAAAAACACCTAAATCTGAGTAAATCGGGCTCCGTTAGCGAAGAAGGCCGCAGTGGCTGCAAGTCCCAAAATATTGCAATTAGAGCTTTGAAGGGAAATTTTCTCTGCCACATATGGTTCAAATGGACCTATATTAAGCAGATTTAGTAAACTGGCGAGGTTCCTCAAAGAACAAGTTCGCATTTAGCGACCATAGTTTCACACGCCTTGCAGCCGCAAGATGGATGGATTCTATGTCTCGTGGACAGAAATCTTGAAATTTTTTTAACTTCCCACATTGATATTTTGTACATTTTTGGACAATGTGGAGATAATTGTAAATGAAGTCTGTTTCTGAAAAGAAAAGTAGGGGTCACCGAACATCCAAGATTGTTAAATCCAAGTAAAGCTATAGCAATGGCCATCTGTCATATCATTGTTCATTTTAGTACTTTATAGCGCGCGCGCTTGATGCATTTAGCGCGAACGTCCTTAAGACCGGTATCCAAACCTCCTTCACGGTTGTTATTCCTTTGTTCTAATGTGATGAATTATTAATGAGTTTGAGAACTGCTGCTCCTCACTCGCTGACTCGACAGTTTGTTCACCCTCGTAGTTTATTGTCTTGACTCAGTTCTTGTATTTAACAAATAAAGAAGCCTAAGCCATGTATTACACTGTGATAAAACACGATGGTCATTTGAGAACACGAGGGAAATGTAAAAAACACGAGCCGCAGTTTATATATAACAAACATAACAGCAAGTTCCAGAGAAGTACAGGGCACCAGTCTGAGAAGAATAGAAAAGACGAGCAAGTTCCTGCTAAAACAATTAACACAGGACACCAGTCTGAGGGAAATAGAAAAGAATACAACAAAATAAGTGTGTGTAAGAAGATGCGTCACTCAAGTGACGATGAAGACAGTGACAAGCAAAGAAAAAACTTTGACCGGACAAGAATCCAACAATAGACACATCTTTTGCAAATAACTTTTATTTCTTAATTTGATGTCAAATTATTGTACGATAATCGTCAACGATCATCACTCGTGTTCACCGTTCACCTGACTGTACAGGAAAAAGATAATTAAAACGCCTGCAAATACACCAAGCAACGTTTTACATTTGCTAACTCAACCTTGTTCCCAGGCTCTCGCGACAAGGAAGGCAGAGGAGAGAGAGCCTGGGAAGGGTTGTTGCCTACTGTAACGAGTTTCAACATTACCTTGGATTTCAAGGATCGGCATTTTTACATCTATCTACATTTAAGATCTTTCCTAGTCTACGAGTACAGCTACCAGCCATCAGGCTGATCGTACAACAAACAGCATTGTGTGACTTCCCAAGGCACACAGCAGCTACATCTGCAGTTAATCAGTTAATATATATCTGCAGTTAATCACTCAATATGTTCCAGTGTGAAATAATTTTTGAAACTGTAACCCAATCGTTAAAGCTGCCGTAGAAGCTCTTGAGATGACTTAAACAGTTCTTCATTCTTATGAAGAATGCGTTTGCTCAAAGTGCTTGTGAAATATTTTAACATTGTTCAAGATGCTTTCGGCTCGCGTGGCATTAACTTTTTTTGGAGTTGTGAAGTTCAAAACTTGTTTTCTCAATACACGCTGCCATTTATACCACTGTCAAAAATACATTTCCATTGCCAAATGAAATTGTGTAGGAATGTATTGAAGTCACATGGTAAACTTTTGTCTTAAGGATAACTTCACAAGCACTTGAAGCGGATAAGGCGAAGGCCGCACAAAGCCTTTGTTAAACAAGTGCCCAGTTTTAATTGAACTACATAAATATAGTTGTGGCTGGTACCAACCATTTTTCTTTAATATATGAAACAGTTCTCGTTTTCGAAAAGTACAGCCGTAGGTCAATGAAGCGACAGACTTGCTGAGTGGCATGCTAAGCTGATCTAATTTTTTTTAGATTGACTGGAATAAAAACGTTTTCTTGCTCC
>JAHPZR010015665.1:12500-32500 GCA_019787425.1 Platygyra sinensis | reverse complement strand
AATGTGGAAAAAATCTACTGTACGGCCTAAAATTTCTTCTAAGCGACGTACCTGTACAGGAAATGCCATTATCGTTTAACTCGTATCCCTCAGAACATGTGCAGCGGTATCCTCTTGGCGTATTGATACAATTCTGATGGCAAACACCTTTGAACAGTGTGCATTCATCCACCTCTAAATTAACAAGCAAAAGAAAAATTCATCCACCTCTAAATTAACGAACAAAAGAAAAATTGAATATCATAGAAACTGGAAAAGAAGAGAGGCACTTTTAGAGCAAAAGGTGGGATTGTGGGAAGGCCGGCCATGCACTAAATGAAGTCTGCTTAGTTTGAGGATGGTCTCGTCCATTTGGTAAAGATATAGGAACAATCGTGGTTATCAAGGGGCATAGAACAGACCTGTTCCGAAAACTCTGTTCCCCGGCGGAACTGTTTTCTTTTTGGAAGTCGTTCTGGCTGAAAACCAAGGTTCACCCACCAGGTGTGACTAAACCTTAACATACAAAATGGCTTTGTCGAACTATGCTTGCTGGGTGAAATGTCTACGATTACTTCTCCTAAAACAGCTGTTCATATAGGTAGCCGCTCAATTGGTAGTGTAATAATTCGAAAATTTGGGTTATGTATCAGCTGGCTGGCAAGTTTGTCAGGAAACTTGGTGGAAAAAGTGAAATTTAGGCATGTTTCTCCTGGGAAAAAGAACAGATTTACGTCTGCCGATAACTAGAAATTCTTTTACAAATACTTAATTATTGGTAACTTCGTGGCCGCAAATGGTCTTTCATGAATTCCAACTACTTGGTTGCCCTGGTTATAGGAACATCCGTTGCAAATTTCTTTGTGTAAGTGGTTCAAAGTGGATTCTATGTTAATTCTGAAGTTCTCAGCTTCATGATCTGCGTGCAGTGTTAACTGTAACCACCTTCCAATTTTTCAGCGACTGACACTTTGAAAGTAAGCCCTTCAATGCAGGCAACGGGCCAACACTCGAACTTCGTATCCAGACTCATCTCGATAGTTTTAAATTTCCAAGATCATCCACCAAGGACCTCTGCGAATGTCATCTGAGATTTGTTCAACTTTGTGCGGTGCCTACCTCATTTATCGACTAAATACGGTTGGTTTAACTTACCAACACAAGTCTGGCCATCCGGACCCATGGCAAATCCTGGCGGACAGGAACAGTTGCCAGTCTGCTTGCATCTCTCGATACAAGCAATATCATTCGATGAGCATTTAATCTTCTCTTCTGCAATCAGATATATCCAGACAATAAATTATTCTAGATTCTATTCTATTGTTATTCTATATTCTAAACTTGTTTGAGATCTAATAACCATATGTACCACCGCAATGACTTGGCATTCTTTAGACACATCACAGACATCAGGTTAACCATCTGATTTCTTGTTCACACGAAGTGTTTTTTTGTTTACCTTTACATGTTATCTTGTCTGACTGAAGCTTAAATCCTGATCTACAAGAACAGAAAAATGAGCCCGGAGTGTTTCTGCACAGCTGTGAACAAGGTGAATACCGGCATTCATCGATGTCTGAATACAAGTAATGCAAAGAAATAATGTCATTAGTTCATATCATAGGTAGTTCGCATTGTTAAGTTTGCAATCTGAAAGTAAAGATCCATTCATGAACAAAACATCCACGGTTATGGTAGCTCTGTAAAAAGTTCAAACGGTGATTTTCAGTAAAGCCTTACTGCGTGTGACCAGCCAAACATACATACATACATACATTTATTTTTGTTTTCAAATTAAAAATAGAGCCTATTGAGAAGTACTTCCGTGTGGTACTGTTTGTTATGTTTACGATGTGATTTTATAACGTTTACATCCATGATAGAAGTCGGGAATTTTCTTTCATTTGAAGATACTGAAAGTTAACAGTTTTATTTTAACAGGTTCTAAGCAAGAAGTAAATATAATTTGAAGGTTTCCTTTGACAGTTCACTCTTGTAATATCCCCGTTTTGAAGAGTTCGACAACACGTTGCCCATCTATAAAATTCTATGAAGGCTCACCAACACAACTGTAGCCATTCATTTGCAGCTGGTAGCCATGACGACACACGCACTGAGGGACACCATCATATGATATACACTTGTGATCACACTTGAGCCCAGTGCCACACCCATTTTCAGTGTCCAGCTCTGGAGAGGGGGCCTTGGTACCACCGGGAGATCGAGATGCTCCGGCTAAAAGAAAACACATTGTTTTGATACATTCGTGTGAAATTCTTCTGTCAATAATATCAAAAGAAGACATTTAGACATTGTAAATGATTTGACGTATTACGAAAACAAAACTATGATAATAATAATAACAATACTAATGATAATGAAACTGATAACGATAACGATAACGATAACGATAACGATAACGATAATGATAATGATAGTGACAGTGACAGTGATAGTGATAGTGATAGTGATAGTGATAGTGATAGTGATAGTGATAGTGATAGTGATAGTGATAGTGATAGTGATAGTGATAGTGATAGTGATAGTGATAGTGATAGTGGTAGTGATAATGATAATGATAATGATAATAATAATAAAAGGTAATATACAAGGAAAGAAAGCAAACATTTTCGATCTAGCAGCGAACAGGTCTTTCTTTTCTTATTCTCCCGACCAAGTTCTACAAGTATGAAAAGTAAATATTGCCTTTAACTCCACGGCAGGACGTGCCATTGATAGTGATGTCTTACCTGCACAAGATTGTCCATCACTTAGCAGCGTGTATCCGTCTCTACACCGGCACGCAGCTCTGCCCTTGTTTGGCTCATAGCACTCGTGTTCACACTTTAAAAACTCACTGTCACAAGAATTTTTCACAGCTGCGAAGAAGACAAGAAGACAGGATATCAACCAAGGAATCAACCTCACCCAATCATACTGTAACGGCAAATTCCATTAGACATGTGGTGATTCTCCAAGGTAGTCGGAAGAGCGGTTTTGAAAAGAAAAGAAAAGAAAAAAAAAAGAGAGAACCCTGTGAGATCAGTATGCCTTCCTTCTTAAAACTGCATGCCATCTGATTACTTTTGTGGTTTTTGGCAAGATAAATAATTCAGGTAAAAATGCTGTCGAGATTCATTCCCTTAAATGCTGTTTTGTACTTTCTTTTTTGAGAAACGAGAGATGTGAACAATCTGACCAGATACGAAGATATATTATTAACTAGGTTTTTAAGTTTGAGTGTGGTTCATCCTCACTGCTAAGACCAACGGACCCAACGCGACAGCCCACAGACAAAGATATCAACAACCGAGCCATTAAAGAATTGGAACAAAACACCGCATTTCCTTAATTCAGGCTTAAAGATGTTTCAGGTTATTCGCGCTGAAGGACATGATAGACCAACAACTCTGCTTAAAAATAAAGAAACAATCAAAGTGGCTCTGAGGTTTTTTCAATAACTGCAAGCCTACACTTCAAAAAATCGTCTATAAGTTAAGTCGTTATTTCTAGCTTGTTTGGAGTCCCTCTGTTTGTTTGGACTTGCATGCCCAGTACGTTATTCATACGTACTGTCAGACCCCTGAAACGTAATACAGATCTAATTTAACATCATAACTACCTACCCGGCTTTGCTTAGTTTCCGCGATCACTTTTCAAAAGTATAAATAAAACGTACAACTGATATTTCACAGTGTTTAAGTCGAGCTATGATCTCTAGCCTCTGGGTCTGATTCATAGGTTTTGGTTCTCGGATGTTTGTCTGTTTTCTCTCGCTCAACATTCGTAGTTACCACCGCAAGCAGTGACTTCTTATTGCAGCCGAAACACGCAAAACGCGCGGCAGAACAAATATAAATCTCTTTGATCTTTGTTCTGCCCCAAAGGGACATGATGGGCTGAACACACGCACATCCGCATCCGTACCGTAAAAGCGCGTGTCGACAGAATACTAGCGCACGCAGTGGTCCAGAGCCATGGAAACACGTGGAACACTGCGAAGATTTAATTTATCGGATTTACCCACGACTACCACTTAAAAACTTAATCCTCTTTTTATTTCTGTACTTCTTCAAAAATAGACAAGGAAACTTTTGTAGAACAAAGCACTAAGTATAAACACACTCATCAGTATAGCTATGAAGAAGACTGTATGTATCTATCAACGCAGGAAAGATTTAAGTTCCATGTAAAATGATGGAAGCACCAGACTTTGGTTCCAATACCGACACAGTAGTCCAGGAGTGGTTATCATATTCTTGTTGTTTCAATTCTTAGTGGAGGTTAAGACAGCTCTTGTTCAAAACTATGAACTGAATATAATAGCCCTATATTCTTAGTTCAACCTTTGCGCAACTGTGAATTACAAGCACTGTTTATTGTTCTTTACCATCATGAATCATAGGACAGTAAGCGAAAAACGTATGTGGCTTCAAGACGTAACAAACTGTCAGTTTTGTAGCCTTCTGAAATCGCGCGATGCAGCCACTGATGCACATCCAGGAGCCGTCTCCACTGACCGGACTTGCTGCTGAAATGCTCCGTGCCGGCGCAACACAAGAATTTCGGCATTAGGAGCACCGGAAAAATCTGTTGGCCGACATTCAATTGGTCTGACCTCTTTCACACGCCATGAAAAATAGGTTTACTTCTCACAGACTCTTACTCCCATCATAGTCAATCGAACCCAATCGAACTCGCTGTATTTCCGGCATTTCAATTCAGTCGAACTAAACAGAACTCAATCCATGAGTTGAGTTTGATTGAGTTCGGCAATCGAACCAAATAGAACTCACACAAAAATAATTGGTCAATCAAACTAAATCGAACTTTTGATTTCTGAACTCTTGTGTTTTGTAAAACTGGTGTTGAAAATCAAGAACAAGTTATTCGAGGCTTGAGCGTTACTCCAGTATGACATATGTTTTTCGTGTTTTCGACACCACATAATATAATCTTTGTTCAAGCGAATTTATTCACTGAACAACTAGACGCAATCCATTGTTTTTTGCCCGGTTGAATTCGGCTGCCGAACCCATCAAACACAATCCAATGGATTGAGTTCGGTTCGGTTCGATATGCCGTTCGAATGATTTCGATTGTTTCGGGAGCCGAGTTCACGCAATTGCAGGTGTTCGATTTGGTTTGATTGCCGAGCTTAATCGAACGCAATCCACGGATGAGTTCGACTGGGTTCGTTCAAGTTCGTTTTCCGAACTTCGATTGACTTCGCCGGGTTTATTGCAATGTTGTTTGCCTTTTGAAGATATAAAGAGCTCTTGTCAAGTATCAATACGTGCAAACATAAAAGCACTCGGAAACAATAGAATCTTTCGTGGAAAACCTCAAGTTGATTTTTCAGAAAATAACTTTCAAAGTTCCTGTTTTTGGTTTGAAAGATAAACAAAGTATTAAAAGGTGTCAAAATGTAAATGATTTTTTTAAAGCATATCTCGTCGAATTTGTGCAGAACAGTAGTTTAAAACTGTGCTGTATTTTTAATGCCATACCGAATTCTTATAAAAGAAAAACATGCAGCTAGGCCTCAAGAGATAATTGGAAACGATCAAAAAAGGAACTTATGGAGGAATATAGGTGGTCTGAGGTGGGCCCAAAATAGCAATCGGATCGTATTAATAATAATTGGATTTCAATCAGGCCTACGCGTTGTGACAGAAATGCGTTCACAACAATCGATCTCAGTCACAATAAAAAGACAGGGAATGCAGAAACTCAAACTAGGATACCCTAGTCCCTGGAAAAGTTAAAAAGTTTTCAAGGATTATAAATTTGATTTGGCAGAAGTCAAAGCCCTAATTGTCTAATGGGAGCTAGAAAGTTCCAAACATTTATATTTATGAAAAACAGGAAAACCAATTGTTGAAGTATCATTAAAACCCACAAAAATGTGCTTTCGACCTCTAAGTGAAACAAGAGTAAGAAAAGTTAAAATTCCACACAGAAAATAATAATTAAAAGACTGCCGAATACATTGATGAAATGTGATTTCTCCGAAATCTTTCGCCATCGACAAGGGCTTTTTCAAAAGCGAAGCTGTTGATAGAAGACATCTTTACCAGTTCTTCTATGTTAACCCTTTAGTGCCCAAGGGGTCTCCCTTTGACGAGTAAAATCGTCTGGCGTTAGACAGAGTAAAATCTATAAGTCACTATTGGGCATTAAAGGGTTAACACTGAGTTTCTTTGTTATCACGACACATGCAATACTCTCGATAACTCGAACCTCGCAGTAACTCGAAACAATTTTCATTTCTTTTCAGGCCATTTTCTATACAATTTTACTCTGGATAACTCGAACTTACGATAACTCGAACCTTTTTCTATTTCCCCTGAAGGTTCGAGTTATCCGGAGTCGACTGTACTCATCATTCGTAACACCATTGGTACTCGGGAAATGAAAATGAAAACCTCGTGGTTCTGTACATTCAGTCAGTCAATCATTCATTTTAACACGTTTCGTCGAGGAGCTAAGAACTAGTTTTAAACTATACGAACGTGTATAAATGAAAACAGACAATCAGTGTTGTCACGTGCAAGTCGAGCATGATACGTGTTGTAAACGGAGGTCAATCCTAAAGGAAATTTATAATTAAAAAAAACCTTTTCTGAATGAAAATATTATTAATTTGACTACTGATGGGAAATGGATTATTTCCAAGTTACTAAACAGCTCACTGTCGATCTGTTTCGTGCAGTGCTGAAGTGAAGTCCATCTCTCCGTTAATCCCAGCTAATCTGTTGTTTTCCTTCTCTCAGTTTAAGGCGAGATAAGTAGAAAACTCTGAGCCTTTTTAACGATATTCCAATTAAATCATCTACTAGGTTTCTCGTAAATGAAGCTCGTTTTAATAGTTAGAGGAAACGTTCTGATTCTCCCAAAATAGAGAAGCTAAGTGTAAAAGTGTGGAAAATGATTTAGCGTGGGACCACCATTGTCGTTTGTAACCAGTTAAAATGAAAAGCCACGGAACATTTCTGGTGTGGTCGAACACCAGGAAACGTACCTCCGGCCAGAGGCCAAATTTTTCATTTATGGCGAAAATGATTTCCTCGAATAAACAGTTTTTCTCGCTTTTGTGACCGCAATCAACTCAACCGATTGGCAACAAATTCTTTCAAAATGCACTCACGTACAACCTTTGGTGTTGTTTTTCTTTAATCTTATCTGTACTTTATCTGCACTTACTTTTTTTACTAGCAGCTATTTATCAAAATGAATGTGTACCCCATATTGCGCGATCTTCAAATGCAATTGAGATTAAATTAGTAAAGTTGAACTCCACCTCCAGTTGATATGTTGAGCGTACTTATATCACGCGGCAGCACAGACTTGAAAGCACGTATTTGAGGCTAATATCTACTAAGAGTTAAAATTATTAAACTATTTCAATAACAATACATCTGTAAAGTTCACCACGGATACGATGCTATGTCCGCCAGTGATAGAATTAGCAGAGAGGAATGAAAGTTTTTGTTATGGAGCATGGAATCAACAAGGTTATGGAGGGCGGAGGTCTTATGAGTGAGAAAAAAAAAACGTAAATGTAAGCTATTTAACAGTTATTTATTAGGGTGGGCTAGATAAATTGATGGGGAGGCATGTACAGGAAATAATAAAACTGCCTTGAGGTAAATAATTTCTTTGTCAACTCAGTTCAGGAGTGATCATTACGTCGACGGGAAACGCGCGACGCCAAAACTTTTTCAGAGGGAGGGGGTCAGGGAGATCAGACTCACGGCTGGGTATTGTTTACATTTGAGATTTTCAACAAATCCTGTTTATGCATCTCCTTCAAATGTTTTTTATCTCGAATGATTCCAATGGGCTTAAAAACGGCATGAACAAATACAATTGTGATAACAGAACAAAGGGGCCGGAAGAATGAAAGGGTTTTAAAAACAAATTTTTATCGATTTTCTCAGTTGTTAGTGACTTTCGTCCCGGAAAAATCGATAACAAAACTTTTTTAAGTACAAATCACCCAACACTTGGAATCTAACGTGTTATTCTAATCATTTAGCAGAGGGAAAAATTATCAGAATGCCTTATTTGTATTCCAACGAGACCAGACAAGAAAGAATGTTTTCCTATGAGGCAAACTAAACAAAAAGAGGTGATGAAAACAACTTACAAAGAAATGAATTAAAATAGAGTAAAAAAAAATTAAAACACCGAGGGTTACAAATGATTGATTTACGAACTTTATACCCCCTAAATATGAAAAGATCGTATCTCTGTTTATCAGACGTACCGAGCATCTTTTCGCTTTATCTAGTTGTTTTTTGGAGTTAGTTTCGCAGCCCACAGCGCAGTTTCAATGCCGCTAACTTTGTAACAGAAATAAATGACATAGCAAAATCGGTAACAAGCTTTTTGTGAGTTTCGTTACCCGCAAATTTGTCCAACGAGACACTTTGAACGAACATGAGTTAAGTTTCCTAGCGCTCTGTAACAAATCGCGACAGCACCAAACACTTTATCTCGGAAAAAGAGAAACAGCTTCGCGGAAGCTTCTCGGTGGTCACGTTCATTAACTTAACAGCGAGAATCGCATGTTCCAGCTTATCCTATCAAAAACTGGAACAATGATATTCTTGAAAAGAGTAGCAAAAACTGCGGTAATTTTGCCAAAATCAGGACATGGCATAACATACGTTCAAAGAGTAGGAGTTACTTTATTGAAATGAACAGATGAACAAAGCTCCACTTTTCAGCTGTTACCAATATTCTATTCCTTAATGACAGCACTTTACTTGAGAAATTTGAGATTTATATTCGACCATTAGCCGCTACTTGTTTGTTTACAGAATCCGCCTGGCCGCAGGAGTTCCGCGCGAACTGTCTGTTCGTCTGCTTCATTCTTACTGGCTCTACACAAGAGCGCTTTTAGCAAAGGATATCAGTAAACCTCTCAAAAACACTCACGAGCTTCAAAAATAGCATACCAGAGACGCTCAAACAAGTCTTTCCAGATCATGCTATTTTTTGCTATCAAACCCTTGCGCAACATCTGCAAGTCAATTCTAGTCAGCCACACTCGCGAGACATAATTAAATTGAAGATAAACCTTTAAATCATTGCTATTTAGTGTGAGATAACGCGGAACAAGAATTTAAAAATAGCTTGTAGATACCTCACTGACCTTTCCATTTGCGGTGAGATTCCTGTACAATTTCTTGCGAGAAAATACGACGCGCGCACCGGAACCTACTACTGGGTTTCCGGTTGAAGCACAGGACCTCATTCCTCTGTTTTAAACTTTAAAATTCCAGAGCTTAAGCTGACTGGTAAATACTCAACATGCATCTCCACACGTATCTCTACCTTAAGTTTATATTTGTACAATAAATGAGACAAAATAAAAACACGCACCTCTGATAAATTTGTTTTTCATCTCTTCCCATGCTTGTGGTTTGCCGAGTTTCTCTGCACAGCCGTGGTATGTCTCTAACCAAAGTTTTGCCTGGTTTCTCAGACCACGGGGAATGGAGCGTTCAGTCATTTCCAGGATAATCCTAGCGGCCAACACAGAGTACAAGGGTCGTCTTAAATCGCTGTATTTTATCTTGGACCAAGTGACACCAAACGTGCGGCGTACCGTCTTGTGTAACGCTGCTAACTTGTTGTTTTCCTTTCGTTTGTTGAGCGTCGCTTTGAAAGCACATTCGTCGACGTTCCAAAGGCCGCCATCCTTAGAGGTTCTGTTTAGCGAATTTTCAACCACTGCCACTCGCTTGATAAATTGGTGGTCGTCCACAAATATTGGTTTCAGTGATTTCGTTATGGCGTTCTTGGTCAACTCAGATGCTTGCTTGATCACCTCGATTCCTTCTTCGTCGACAATTAATAAGGATTTGCGGATCACTGGCCGTGCCCTCTTAGATCGGGCTTCGCAAGGCTTCAGAGTGCACATTATACAAATCACGCACAAGAGTGAAAACTTCACTTGAGGAACCATGATTAGTTATCACACTTGAAATGTTTTTTTTTTACTCCTACGAATTGATGGCTTGATGGCGGTCTTTTGCAAATCTCCCAAGCTTGGTACGATACTGCAAATCCTCGGCACTGAGATCGACTCGCAGTTAAAAGAGTTTTCAGTGGCTTAACCTATGTTGAAAAAATACCAAGTGAGACGCGATAGACTTCCCTGAGGGAGTATGAGTGAACTTGACAGTTCTCAAATTTCTCTACCCTGCTGTGATTCAAATTATCAATTGAAGACAAGCAGAGAAAATTTCTTCCAGATCATCCATGCAACATGACAGGATAGTGGATCAGGCTTGTATCAGTAAAACGCTATTGAAAAAAAAAAAGCTCTGCGAAGAGTGAGTGATCACTAAATGGTCGTTCAGGGTTTCCGCGTAAAAAGAACCTTTGGTTTTCCCAGCTCACCGCGAATCTCGCGTCTAATAGAGAGCGGGTTTACATTACATGTTTACCAAAACTGCCATTCTGCGTTAGAAAAAACAAAAGTCACATGAACTGAAGCAAAAACAACAAGAATTTAAAACAAAGATTACGCAGACACGCTATTCAATGCGGTGTCCATACCAAGCAGCATTATCATGAACATTATAATCCAATGGCATGGGAAACAAAACAGTTTTGCTTGTAAAAGGATTTAAAATATCAGCCTTGCCTTAGAAGTGAAGACGTCTGCAGTCTATCAGTAGGTAAATCAATCGAGTCGAAATAGAACGTTTAAGAGCGAAGGTTATCGTTAATATAGCAGCTCCTATCTTAGCAGATGGCACGCGCGGGTGTTAGATCGGAAACTCTGAACGTGTACACACGACTGGATTGACTGACTGCCATTAATTTTTTCTCTTATTAAGTTGGAACATACCACTTATAGCTGCTTATAGAGAAGCGGAAGGATCGCTATTGACCAATTTAGAGGAAATGGTATCTGTCATTGCGAAAAGTATCGTTCACAGGAAGTCGGAAAACCTTTGATTTCTCACGACCTCTGATAATCAATTAACTTCTTATATACCTTTTACATCACTGATTATTTTCTTACAACGCACGCAAACTGAGCTAAACAGTTTAAGGCGCCGTGCAGGCTCCCAGGGAACTATATTTTAAATGCAGGCTATTCAAGAGGGTTACTGATTCATGACCTTGATGAAAAAGAAAACAATTATTCTATCTCCATGCGGTCTAGTAATGATACTATTCCTCTACAGAGGCCCTATACCTTGTGTTCCTGGTTTTCACCGCAACATGGATTTGTGAACTGCGTTTTGATTTTTCCCAGCTGCACGAACTGGAAAGGCGTAAGGAGACTGTAATCTTTTCCCACGCGTTGAGGAGGAGTTAAATTACAGTTACAGACTGAGAAAACATGTTCAGCCCCAAGAAAAACAAGTTTTAGCGGTCAGAATGTTTCTTTAGTCCGTGAAGGAATGAATATGTGGCGTAATCAGTGGCTTAGCCATACTTAATCAACTCTTGAGAAACTATAACGCACAGGATACCCGGTGGGATATAGTTATCAGCAGTTATGGGTTATGGGAAACGTGTTTGACTTCACACAAGAAAATCCTTAGAAATATCTTCCTCACTAGGTGTGGTCTTTTGAATCCCTTCCCCCGCAAATAAACAACAAACAAAGAAAGGGAACTAATTCACATACTCACGCGAAAAATATTTCGAGACCCAGTGTAAATGATTAAAACTAAAGTTTGGTTTTTTGGAAAAATTCTTGCGATCAACTGTGACCAGTACACGATCGTGAAGGAAAAGTGGGTTCAGTGATAATGTCCTCTATTTGGTTTTTCATTTCCTTTTTGACTCCAAACTGTGAAAACTTCCCACCGCCCACCATTTGTTATTAATTGGCAATTACAGGCTATGAGCGATGATCTGTACGTCCCTTGTGCCAGAGACAGCGAGTAAAAGAAAGCCGTCGCTTTGTGTTGTCCTTGCCACTGTAAGTTTTCTATCTTGATTTTCACAGCTTGTCGCGCCAGTTGTTCCTATCGATATCAGCGAGAAACAAACCATTCAGTCGCGTTCAAATCAGAGAAAATGACAGTGTGATTTTGATTAGTTTTGTGGGTGGGCAAGGCGGAATATATTTGATACGAGACCAGAGGGAACTGATATAATTTATCACTACTTCCCGCTATTTCATGCTGTTCAAGCGATAGCGATGTATAACAACTGTGAATTCATTACGTACGAGCTGCCTCAGGTTGGAGCTAAGCGCTTTTGCTCTTCTCCGCTCCCGCTGCCGGCCCTGACTGCCTGCTCGCAAGCTAGTGAATTCAAAGCTTCCGTACGTTACTCGCTCAACAGCGTGTGACAGAAAGAACATTCCATCTTTTTCACTTTTTCCCCAGGCTCAAAATTTTCGGTTACTATTTGAGTGCTCAATGACGGGTTCGCAGAGCACCCGAACCGTAGCTGAAACTTTTTATGGGTTCGCATAGCCAGGAGCTCAGATTTTTTCTTTGCAATGCTGAGCATTTCAACTTTAATTGAAGGAATCTAAAACTACATTTAAACACTCAAAGTGAGACTTGTTGACGGAGGAATCTGTTGTATAAACTGGTCTTTATTTGATCAGGGTTGTACTCTTGTCGCGGTTATTACTTTTAGTAATTGTTGGAATTGGATCATTTTCGCTGATTCAGGCTGATTGAAAAGTTTTCTTTAATATCTTTGGTGTTACGTATACACTCAAAGAATTTGTAGAAGTTTGATTCTATCATCTGAGCCGAAAAAAAATTGCTCCGTTCTACAACAAAAAAAAATGCTAGGCAGCTTGGAATGGCATAAGCATAGTATTGTGAATATCGTGTCTGGAAAACATGCTTCGATTGTACCAGTTAGGAGGAACACTTGTTCACTTGCCAAGCCATCATTAAATTTTCGCATGGGTTTTACGGCGGTTTGGAATGAAAAGGCAAATTTTAATTTTTGAAAGCTCTTCTCCGACTTGAGCAGTCCTTTATCTTCAAATTTACAAAACAGAATGGTTAAGGTTAATGGTTAAGCGCCGTAGTTTTTGGCCTGACAGATTGATCAATACTGATTTTTTTTAACCTTCGGCTTAAAGGTTTTTTCCTCGTAATGATTCACAGACTCCACCTAATGAGTTGATTTTGTATGGAGAAATTCGATGTCGATCGGAGACTTGCAGGATTGGAGGTCATGGTGAAAATGTTCCACTGCGTGCTGCTGCTGTCGGTAAAACTATTCAACTATGTAAGGAATCTTCTATCATAACAATTTAAAAGAGATTTCCGTTTCACCTGGGAAGTTACCCAGCTTATGTTAGCTTCTAATTTGCTAGACATATTTCTGTTAATCGTGATGACTTTCAGCTCTACTATGTAGCTAGTCTTTTAGACGAATTAATCTTGGTTATTAAAAGTTGAACACTTAAGCGTTGTTACTGTAGCGATGAAGTCAAATTCAGTGGACCCAGCTAACTAATACTCACTGCAATTTTCACTAATAACGCTAAATCTTAAATAAACACAAAGCTTCAAACTGATTATTTGTTTAGCGCTTTGTTCCACATCTTATTCATGTTCTTACCCACGTATCGTGTATTCTTTGTGTTCTTGTCGATAACCTCAGTCCTGTCCAAGGCAAAGTAGATAACAATTCTGTACGTCTCTTCTTCTGTCTCTTTATTGACCTTTATAAAACCTTTTGTTTGCTTATATTTATAAGATACCGTCAACAACCAATCACCGCTGTTTAAGTACCCAGGACTGTCTCCGTAGCAACAGTGGCTGTACGGCTCGGTGTATGACGCATTTGAAGAATATTTATAGCCCCGGCAAAACAAATAGAGCTTTCCTTTCTAGCGTCATCAAAATTGTAAAATTATAGTGACAAGCCTTAAATCCGATGTTGCTATTAGCATAAATGTTCATGAATCAGCGAGTTCGCATTACATTATGGCTTTGAAAATACCGTCAATCTGTTCACGGTAACGACGAAAACTTTTAATTACTTGGGGCTTCCAAACTGTGTCACTCAACATCGAGTTCTGCGATAACACAGAACTATACACACAGTGTTGAAGTGTTTTGTAGTGCTCAACACTCCTCTAACTGTCGGCCTGATGTTTGTGTGGTCACTTGAGCTAGCCACTAACTTTCCAAGACTCTTCCAAGATTTTAGTCAAGTTGTTTTATTTGATTTTTTTTTCTTTACTTTAGGAAAAGCACTAAAAGAAAAGGACACAAGACAACCCTCCAGGCTAACCAAACTTTCAAGCCTTTTAAGGCGTTAGTCTGCTTAACCGTTAGAAAAGCAAACTAAATTGTAAGTTGGTTGCTTACTTGGTAAATGTTGATTAGCGTGCGAGCAGGTTGTGCCTCCATACTGGCTGAGGGTTAAACGATAAATATGATACAATCTAGATAACAAAATGAACAAACTAAACTTACCAGAAATATACACTAATGAGCATAGTAAGTGACACAGAAAATCATATTCAGCTTTTTGCAAAATTCACATTCAAGTTTCTTAATATGTATTAGATACTTACTTGAGGGGGGAGGAACAGAATAGGGAGGAGGGAGAAATGGCCCAAAAAAAGTTGGGAGGAGGGAGAAAAGAAACGTAACCGTTTGAGGAGGGAGAAATTGGCTCAGAAAGTAGGGGGAAGGGAGATTTACCCCCCTGTTTCCCCCCCCCCCCCCTCTTACTTCTTGACTCGCTCCTTTACGCTGTGTTATAAGCCGGCTGTCGCGTGCTGGATTTCAAGTTTCGTGTTCGTTCCAAATTAAAACCCGATAAAAGTCATTTTTGTTGGTTGGAATGCCAGATAACCCTCTTGATATAAAATGTCAGTTGTACGGTTATCCTCGCAAGCAATTCTAGAGTTGTGGTGTCATTGAAACCGGATTAAATCCTGAGTCCTTGACATGACAAAATTCAACTTATATCGAATGACCCATAAAAAAATGCTTTTGTAACAAATAAGAGTTTTGAATCCAGAGACGAGATATTCAGTAAGGGTCACAGTTTAATTTGTGTGTGTGGCGGGGAGAGGCAGGATCCGAGTTATCATGGAAAACACCCGTGGTGCACATTGGTAACAATATGTGGCTTTCTTGTACTTAGGAACTCGTTTATCAATACTTATGAAGTTTTCTCTTCGCCAGATTGATATCGTAGCATTAACTTTCCCAAGTTCAACTAAATTGCCCCTCGATGTTGATATGATTATATACAAAGCACCTAGAGAAGTCCGATCTCATATTCTAAAACATAATCAAGTAGAATTCGTGCACTAACAGCTATTCAGACCTGTTTGACTAAAATAAAAGGGAGAATATTCCAAGTTGGGGTTGGACCGAGGGAAACGGTCGTATTTGGCTTACATGGTCTAAAGTAACAGATACTTCATAATTCATTCCATTTTTGCACTAGGTCAGAAATGACTGGAAGTAAGAATTGCCACAGTACTTGCCTAAAGCTTGCTGTCTTTACATCCACCGCTGCAGGTCATGGATTGGTTTGTCGTGAGAGGCAGGAGAGCTCAGGAGCGATGAGATTAAGTGAGACTGAGTACAACAGGAGTCGTTAACTTCTGAAGATGTGTGTCCAAACATACGAAACTTGAGATTAAATGAATTTTTTCCAACATGCACTTTACACTTAATTAATTGCTAATTAAGTTTTACAGAAGAGGGCATGCCCGCAACTAGCAAAGGCTAATGTAGGCTACAAATTATATTGAAACAAAAATTCAATAATAAAAAAGAACGGAAGGAGACAGTATTGAATAACAACAAGAAAAACCGTTACATTGACCTAATTTAACATGCATTTTATTGTCATCTTTGTCACTGCAGTTTGCCGCATGTTATTTCTTACATCAGGAATGATTGGAACATCTGTGTTATCTTTATTTTTTGGGGACGAACTAAAACTAGCCAAAAATTGTCTCCACGGAAACTTTTCCACAAGCGTTTCTTCCAATACCAGGGTTGATATTTTACTCAATTTCGTTTTTGTTGGTTATTACAGTCTGTCACTGGATAAATCTCATTTGCCCATTTGCTAATTGGCTCAGTCGCTTAGCTGGTTTCTGTAGCATCAAGCGGCTTGGAGTATACCTACTCCCCTGGGTGGGATTCTAGTCCATGGCAGGTCACTCTTCCGAGTCCGCAATTTGAGGTTTCCCCAACAGTTGGCAGGTACCCATTTATACACCTGGGTGGAAAGAGGCACTGTGAGAGCTAAGTGTCTTGCCCGAAAACATAACACAATGCCCCAGGCCAGGGCTCGAGACTGAAGTTAGAGCTGGAGCGCACTAACAGCGATGAGACAACCGCGCCTCCTAACTCTCACAACAAATACTAATTTGGAATATACTTAAGTACTGATAAGTCTGGTGAAGCTTGCACGAAAATAAAACACATAACCGCATGTGTGCTCAGCTCAGCTGAATCGTTGAATTACTGTTAATGGCAGCCATCTTAAAAGTGAACGCTGAAGCCTGAAGCCTGAAGCCTGAAGCCTGAAGCCTGAAGCCTGAAGCCTGAAGCCTGAAGCCTGAAGCCTGAAGCCTGAAGCCTGAAGCCTGACGCCTGAAGCCTGAAGCCTGACGCCTGAAGCCTGAAGCCTGACGCCTGAAGCCTGAAGCCTGAAGCCTGAAGCCTGACGCTTGAAGCCTGACGCCTGACGCCTGACGCCTGACGCCTGACGCCTGACGCCTGACGCCTGACGCTTGACGCCTGACGCCTGACGCCTGACGCCTGAAGCCTGAAGCCTGAAGCCTGAAGCCTGAAGCCTGAAGCCTGAAGCCTGAAGCCTGAAGCCTGAAGCCTGAAGCCTGAAGCCTGAAGCCTGAAGCCTGAAGCCTGAAGCCTGACGCCTGAAGCCTGAAGCCTGAAGCCTGAAGCCTGAAGCCTGAAGCCTGAAGCCTGAAGCCTGAAGCCTGACGCCTGAAGCCTGAAGCCTGACGCCTGAAGCCTGAAGCCTGACGCCTGAAGCCTGAAGCCTGAAGCCTGACGCTTGAAGCCTGACGCCTGACGCCTGACGCCTGACGCCTGATGCCTGACGCCTGACGACTGACGCCTGACGCCTGACGCCTGACGCCTGACGCCTGACGCCTGAAGCCTGAAGCCTGAAGCCTGAAGCCTGAAGCCTGAAGCCTGAAGCCTGACGCCTGACGCCTGACGCCTGACGCCTGAAGCCTGAAGCCTGAAGCCTGAAGCCTGAAGCCTGACGCCTGAAGCCTGAAGCCTGACGCCTGACACCTGACGCCTGACGCCTGACGCCTGACGCCTGACGCCTGAAGCCTGAAGCCTGAAGCCTGAAGCCTGAAGCCTGAAGCCTGAAGCCTGAAGCCTGACGCCTGAAGCCTGACGCCTGAAGCCTGACGCCTGAAGCCTGACGCCTGACGCCTGAAGCCTGACGCCTGACGCCTGACGCCTGAAGCCTGACGCCTGACGCCTGGCGCCTGGCGCCTGGCGCCTGAAGCCTGGCGCCTGAAGCCTGGCGCCTGAAGCCTGAAGCCTGAAGCCTGAAGCCTGAAGCCTGAAGCCTGAAGCCTGAAGCCTGAAGCCTGAAGCCTGAAGCCTGAAGCCTGAAGCCTGAAGCCTGAAGCCTGAAGCCTGAAGCCTGAAGCCTGAAGCCTGAAGCCTGAAGCCTGAAGCCTGAAGCCTGAAGCCTGAAGCCTGAAGCCTGAAGCCTGAAGCCTGAAGCCTGAAGCCTGAAGCCTGAAGCCTGAAGCCTGAAGCCTGAAGCCTGAAGCCTGAAGCCTGAAGCCTGAAGCCTGAAGCCTGAAGCCTGAAGCCTGAAGCCTGAAGCCTGAAGCCTGAAGCCTGAAGCCTGAAGCCTGAAGCCTGAAGCCTGAAGCCTGAAGCCTGAAGCCTGAAGCCTGAAGCCTGAAGCCTGAAGCCTGAAGCCTGAAGCCTGAAGCCTGAAGCCTGAAGCCTGAAGCCTGAAGCCTGAAGCCTGAAGCCTGAAGCCTGAAGCCTGAAGCCTGAAGCCTGAAGCCTGAAGCCTGAAACCTGGAGCCTGAAGCCTGAAACCTGGAGCCTGAGGCCTGAGGTCTGAACGCCTGAACGCCTGAACGCCTGAACGCCTGAACGCCTGAACGCCTGAACGCCTGAACGCCTGAACGCCTGAACGCCTGAACGCCTGAACGCCTGAAAGCCTGAACGCCTGAACGCCTGAACGCCTGAACGCCTGAACGCCTGAACGCCTGAACGCCTGAACGCCTGAACGCCTGAACGCCTGAACGCCTGAACGCCTGAACGCCTGAACGCCTGAACGCCTGAACGCCTGAACGCCTGAACGCCTGAACGCCTGAACGCCTGAACGCCTGAACGCCTGAACGCCTGAACGCCTGAACGCCTGAACGCCTGAACGCCTGAACGCCTGAACGCCTGAACGCCTGAACGCCTGAACGCCTGAACGCCTGAACGCCTGAACGCCTGAACGCCTGAACGCCTGAACGCCTGAACGCCTGAACGCCTGAACGCCTGAACGCCTGAACGCCTGAACGCCTGAACGCCTGAACGCCTGAACGCCTGAACGCCTGAACGCCTGAACGCCTGAACGCCTGAACGCCTGAACGCCTGAACGCCTGAACGCCTGAACGCCTGAACGCCTGAACGCCTGAACGCCTGAACGCCTGAACGCCTGAACGCCTGAACGCCTGAACGCCTGAACGCCTGAACGCCTGAACCCCTGAACGCCTGAACCCCTGAACGCCTGAACGCCTGAACGCCTGAACGCCTGATCATTTGCACGGTTAAAAGATTGCGAAGAGATTTATTAATAAATTTGCCGAAGTAAAGCTCAAGAATTAGAGGAAAACAAAAACTGAGGATAGGAATATTTATCCTGGCAGTGGAGATAACACAGGTTGACAAAGCCAGAAATATAGTAAAATTTAAATAATTGATGATAAATACATGAGTTCTGAAATCCAAGACTTGCAAGTCGTTTTCGCCAACAGATGTGGACACAAAAAGTATGGTCCATCATTATGAGATTTGATATTTTGGCACATGTTCATTAAATTCTGTATCTACGAATGGTTGATGTAGAATAGCTTTGATTTGCCTCTGAATTATTTCCAAACACTGTAAGCATGTGAGTATAAAAAATAAAATTACTTAAATGAGAGGGTTTTTTTAAGATTCTCTAGTGAAATCAATCCTTACTTGTTGATTTCCTAGATGAAAACAGGCTAACTCCTCTGAGCGGGGGAGGGGGGGGGAATTCGCATAGGAAAGGGTTGGAATGCTTGTTGGAAATTTTGAATTAAATGCTAAAGGAGACCAATCAGGGTGTCGCCCAGGATTTTGTGACTCCTGAAAGAGACCATTTTTAAAATATATCGAATATATATTTTATGTTTCTTCGCGTGAACCCCAAACGAGACCCTCACGGCTACATAATGGGCTACAAACGATGGTGTTTTCCCCAGAACACCCTAAGTGAGACCAAAATCTGAAATTTACACCCCTAAGCGAGACGACGAGCATCCCCACCCGTTTCATATGCAAGTCCCCCCGGGCTACCCCCACGGAAATCTTCTTCATTTGTATTCCACGACACGGGCGATCAAAGTGCAGCCGATACAAAAAAACTCTTTGTTCAACGCGCGATGCGTGTTTTTCAATAAACTGATTACCTCTTCATAGGAAATTCCAATGATAAACCCTTGTCATCAGTTTATCTGTTTTGTTTTTAAGACAAATTTGAAATCAGCTTTCTGGCCTTAAACCATTTGACAGCTTTGATAACTTTTTTCTTGTCAGGGCTTGCTGACTATGACAACCCCGGGGGGGGGGGGGTACTCCCTTATTTGGGCTATACGGGGACGTGCCGCTGGACAGGGTATGTTTTTTTGGCCTCGCTGTCCTAAACAGGGTATACAATTCGACTTGCTTCTGTCCTAAACAGGGTATGGTATTACGAGCCCGAGAGACTTTAACCCAGACTGTGAGCAGTCTCTTTCTTTTCTTGGCCTGCATCCCGGAGCCTGCGAGAAGTTGAAAGAG
>JAHPZR010015665.1:0-10000 GCA_019787425.1 Platygyra sinensis | reverse complement strand
AATTTACAGGTCATCCAGTTCAGTTATCGTCGTAACACTAGCGGTCTTTTTTACAGTTGAGCCTTTATAGAATTTACAGTTAGTTGAAGATAGTCCTAAGTAACTCAATATGTTTGCGTGTTGGCTACAAGCAAAAAGGCGATGTTGAAGGGCATGACACTTAAGAGGTCTTCAGGAGTGAAAGATAAATCCGTTGATGAATGTAATGTCATGGGCTTACCTTTCTTAATTTCTTGTGTAAATGTCAAATTTGGGCTCTTCAAGTGAATTAATAGAAAACGCGAAGTAACGGCTTAGCTTTGTAAATACGATGGCTTTTAATTTACAAACGTCTAAAATTGTATAGTGGGAAGTTTTCTTTTTCTGGTTTGTCTGTCAGCCGGCTGACGTCATTTTTTGCTTCAAACTGAACCAATCAATAGCTGAATTGCTTCCTTTACACATGACTGACACAGTAGACAAGCAAGCGTGCACTCAGAAATCATAAGCCCTCAGCACAGATGACATGATTTTTCATTCTTGAACAGATACCAAAAATCAGATTAAAAAATTAAAATCAAAGAACTTCTATGAACGCCGGAAAATTTATACAGAATAGTAATATTAAAATATACACATTTCTAATTTTCTGGCAGCAAATGATGCAATTTTACACTCTGGTAAGATAATGGACTGTAACTTTAATGCATGACTTACAAAGTCTACGTGAATGCTTTTCGTGTTGTTTACAATACTTAGTCCAGAGAAGGCACGCGATATTTTTGCAGCTTTCTGGCTACGCTGGGTCCATTTGAACACGACCTATTTGAACTTTACCGGCTTTGCAGCAGCGACTGCACGTAGCTGGCAAGGAGAGGAAACGTATTACGTATCATGTAAACTGGTCAGAGACGATGTCTAGAGATGGAAGTTGACTAAGCATAAGTCTTATGGTGTCATGATCTGAGAAAGACGATATTATCCTGGTTTGTCGTTTGTTCATTACGGTAGTGCGTTATTTAAGGAACGGGCAATGGCGGATAATTGGGCTGAGACTGAGCACGATGGTAGCGTAAGAGATGCTCGAGGCGCAACCGAGAGCATCTCCGTCATTCAGTGAGGACAGCGAGTGAAGAATCAGTAAGACAGCCGCTGGTTATTCAACACACGCTGAGTAGAAGTACTGGCACTTCAAAAAAATGAGTGTCTTTTCAATCTCAGGTTACGCCAAGAGTGGACTTTTCCTTGAAAGAACATGGGTTCCTTTCATCTCAAACTACTAATCCTACACTGAAAAATGACAAAAATCCAAGTAAGCTGGTTTAACCTTGATTTTTTTTTAGCTTAATCAAAGCTTAACAAGAGCAAAAAAGCGGATTAAGAGTACTGATATGACTTAACTTCAGTAATTACTTCCGAATTACACAAAAATACAAAAAAAGCATACATGCGTGCGAGCAAAGCACCTCTTGCTGCACGAACTTGAGGGTTCTTCTACTGTCGTCATAATCTTTGTGAGAACTCCGGTGGGAACTACTGTCGGTTTCTAAGAGATCTTTCCCCCCGACCTTCCTCTCCTATTTTTGATGGATATTTCATGATTCACAGTTGGGTCAGCGTCTGTATCAGAGTTTAAACTGAGGCATCATAAACAGCCATAACTACAGACAGTCAAAACAACTGTCTCCCAGGCCTGATGGAATGAAATTATAGCTAAATTATTTTTCTTTCCATAACTTCAGAGTGAGTGCATTGGTTATATCTTTGTGACTTAACTATTTTATTAGCTTTGTTGGATCAAATTTCAAGGATTAAGGAAAAAAATAAAAAGAAACACAAACTCAGTCATTTCTAAGGTTCGGGACCAAGTTATGACTGACAGACACCATTTCAGGTCTTTTATCATCCTTCTTCTCTATTAACCTGCGTGTAACCAAAGTTTAATGTTTGAAGGTTGTTTAATTTTAACAGTTTATTATTTACAAATGAGTCTGAATGGGAGTTATCTAGCAACTGACAAGCGAGAACCTTTTCAACCCTGGCTTCATGTGGCTGTGGTGAAGATCGCAATCAACAATTAAATGAGTAAAAAGCGTACAATGCTAAATTTACAAATCGATCTGCTATATTTTACAATATCTTCTTTGCGCAAAAAAAACACTTGGCACTCGCAAAGGTTGCTAATCTAAAATCAACTTTCGCGTTTTGTATATTTGCTGTAACATAAAGGATTCAGCAGCAGCAGTATTAACAACAAATCTACTCCATTCCGCCAACTCTAGCCATCTGACCGATTTCTTCTTTTAAGCATTCAAGGAAATCTGTAGTGGAATGTTCGCCTCCAACATCGGTGGTTTTCTGAAGACAAAATAAATCTCCTAGTTAAAAGAAATAAAATTAGTAACATCCCAGCGCTAACCCGCGGGCGCTCAATGTATCAAGGCAAACAACTGAGGGTGGGGTGGAACGAAAGCAAGATTTCATGAAGCGTCTCTTCACGGTAAGTTAAGCGTAGCGGGGAAAAACCTCGGAAAAAAGAAAAACGCATTCGCCAACTAAAGCTGAGGAATAAACTTGAGCAAGGCGCCCATACACGCCCTGGAATATAGCTCAGTGTTGGCCCTATAGTGTAGGCATAGGGGAACACAGAGTCTTATCCGTCACCCCACGGGCAAGAAGGACGAAACTGAACTGATATTCATAACTCAGAAAGAAGTATTCTTACCACTCCTTTTTCCACAACTCTTAAGATAGCACTGTGAATCAGGTCACCATAAGCATTCCATCTGAAACAGAACAAAATGCAACGGATTATTGTAACTACTACAGACGATGCACAGAGCTTCTCGGTGCAACGTGGCCTCGTCTCTCTGTGCCTCTCCCTGAGAGTAAGCGACCTCAAACCAAATCAGAATCAGGCTTCAGAATATCGGATGATAGAACCTAAATAGTTAAAAGCGAGTATTTTCATTTCACGTTCAATTGGCAGTATTGCGAATTCTGTTACTTTTACATGTACTTTTCTGTTGTCAGGTTGGACTTTACAAGGTTACGACCAGGTCAGGTTATAAGTTCAATGAACAGTACTAAGATTCCCCACATATGTTGTACATCTTGGTAAATTTTTTAGCCGCCCTTAGCTATTCAAAACTATCGTGTGAAATGACCAAATTCTGACTTAATACAAGTCATTTCGCCTAAACTCAAGAGATCTGCCTTTCTCTCCATACGTACCCCAACTGTTCAAGGATGAGTGTGCTGGCAAACAGCAGACTCATTAATGTAAGTAATTTAGACTCAAACTTAACAGTCTGATCTATGAACTGTTTCGCTTTACTATCCTTACCCCAAATGTTCCAGCATGAGTGTGCTGGCAAACAGCAGGCTCATAGGGTTTGCAATGTTCAATCTTTCAATGATCCTACCAGTGTGACGCGAGCCCTCAATAACAAAAACACAACAAGTTTTCAAGTTTTTCAAGTTTTATTTATTTACAGTAACTAGGCTGGCTTGCAAATAGCAGGATGCTAATCGTGGCCAGCCAGACTGTACACGGAATTATTTAGAACAACAATAGAGTATTGAGGCTGAAATTAAACATAATATTCTTATCATGTGCGTTACACGTAACAGTTTATATTCTCCAGTGCAGACACAAAAATGTTCCGACACTACTGAGAAACAACTTTGTTTTGACTCAAGTTCTTTTCGGTTTACACAGTGTAATCCTCTCCAGTGCCTGGGAAACCCACAAGAGATAACACAGCATTACAAACAAGCTTTTTTATCAAGTCCACTACATAAACAGCAAGATAACTAATACGGGAAATGGAAGCCCGATGAAGTACTACTTTAGATGCACAGCTTTATTGAAAATGAGTGTCAACTTTATGAATCTTGTGCCAAATAAAGTATCTGTCTGTCTGTCAGTTAGTCGGTGTGTCTGTCTGTCTGTCTGTCTGTCTGTCAGTCAGTCTATCTGTCTGTCTATCTGTCTGTCTGCCTGTCTGTCTGTCTGTCAGTCAGTCGGTCTATCTGTCTATCTGTCTGTCTGTCTATAAAAAAGCAAACAAACAGGCTAAGATTTATGTTGGAAGGCCCTTGACTCTGCACATCTTTTGTTAATGCTCATTGACTAAGCATGAATCACATACTTAGCTGTATGAGCACACAACCATCTTTCCTATTTTGTCAGGTTTTGTGCAGGGTCAACCCCTAAAACAAAAAAGATCTTTGCCATGTTTCATGATCATTCTCTTCACTAAATATGTTTCCACCTAAATTTTCACCAGGAACGACCCACAAGATCATTAAGGTAATTCCCTTGAACATGTTCTACTATCAAACTTTTTTTGAAACTTGGCGTAATGAACATTCATGATATGAACATTAGAAAAATGCAATAAAAAATGGGGTCACCATGCTTGTTTACGAGTCAGCAGGTTCTTAAAATGAGGTATTTTTACTGGTTGCACGTTAAAAGTTCGAATCACCTTCATACAGAATTAAGTCATGGTTACTTGAAAGACCCAAAGTTTTATCTTGAAAGTAAAGCTTCATTTATTGACATAAGTAGTATGCTTCATTTAAGCTGTTTTTGGTTGCTTGGTTGCGGGAATATTGCTCTTTTTCGGACAGTTACGCGGTTGACTTGAAGTCCTCCCCTTGGCCAAAACATGCCCAGTAGGGAACTATTTTCCAAAAAAAAAAATCGTTCTACTATCAAACTTTTTTTCCTCTTCAAATATGTTCTTCATTAGATTGTTCTTAGGAAATACCTGAAAAAAAAATCGGGGTCACCGTGCTCGTTTTAGAAAAAGGAGAATTTATTCCGTTATCGAGCTTAGTTTGAGGGAAATCTCTTACGTTTTGCACGCGCACGCGCCCATGTGCGCGCGCTGATGACGTGAAAATCGTCCGCGGTAGAGATGCGCAATGCAATACTAAGGAATTACCTTAAATATATTACATGTAAACGTCACAACATAAAATCCTTACTGATTCAAACAAAGCATATTTACCCACCTATGTTTTCACCAGGTATGCATGATGCTTGTCCATCCACAAGAGCATAACATTTATTACATGTAAACACAACAAAATAAAGTTCTTACCGATTCAAACACAGCATAATCTCCACCTATGTTTTCACCAGGTACGATGCCTGGTCCACCTACAAGAGACGCCCCAATGTTGCTGACTATATTGCCATACAAGTTTGGCATTACCATCACATCAAACTGCTGAGGGTTGGAAACAAGCTGCATACAGCAGTTATCAATGATCATAGAGTTGTATTCAATGTCAGGGTAGTCCTTGGACACCTCGCCACAACATCGCAAGAACAGGCCATCACCAAGTTTCCTTCAGTGAAAATGCAATAATAAAACCTCTTAGATTGACATCAAGATTGTTAGGTACATGGATACACCTTGCAGCACAGACTATGATTTATGTAATTCTTTCGGTAAATTGACATTGTCCAGGTCGTGTACTAATTATTTGAAATGTAGTTTCAGTTACAGCAGTGCTTTATTGCTGAATTCATTACCTGAAAACATTAGAAATCAACTGCAAAATTCAAGACACAAATCAAGATTTCACAAATTTGAATCATCGGATTCTTAATTGGCAGTCTTGTAAACCAGTATTGATTGATTGATTGATTGATTGGTTAAAATCTAACTGACCATAGTGTAAACTGTAAGTACCTACACTCCCAGGTTGCAGATTTCTTACAGCACCTTGTCGAAGTTTACTCGAATGTGATCTACCATCATGCTTAAATAGCATTATCAACATTTTTAAGTTACTGGATAACTGCAGATGTCAGTTTTGGAAACTCACATGATGTTTGCCTTGTGAACAGCTGTCACTTTCTTTCGTCCATGCTTCACAGCAAAGTCAAATGCATATTTTGCAATTTTGGTACATTTCTCTTCTGTCATGATCTTGAAACTTTCAATAACCCCATCAACATTCTCCAAGATAACCAAACAAATAACAAAGATGAAAACCATATTAGAAACTTAAGTTGTTGTATCTTGGGAAGGCCAAGAGGTTTTATCAGTATACAGCCTGTCAGCTGTAAGCTTCAGCTCTGATGCAATACACTCTGATTGAAACACTTGCACAAGGTAGTTTGTTTCAAGGAGTTACACCCCATGGGGGGCCATTAAAGACTCCCATATAAAAGGAACAAGGGTGCTCATCATACATTTTAGGCATTAAAAATGCAGTTTTGGTATCTCTCAGGGTGTTAAGTGTCAAAAAATCCACAACAGGAGCTTTTGTGGTACCTTTTAGAGTATTGAGCGGATAAAATATCACAGACGAAAATGTCTTGTTTTGGAATTGGTTCCTCCTAGGGGCAAAAAAAAACATCTGAAGCCACACCCACAAAACAAGATCTTGTTACCACTTAGGCATTTTTTTCAAAATTTCCAACAAGTTCCCTCGTCACTTTCATATTGAAGTCGCCCCTTCCCTCCCACCCCCACTGGGGTTCCACATTCTTAAGATCCCCTTTGTCTTGTATCAATACTGATGACTTCTCGCAAGATTCCGTAAGTGTCACAAGAACAGTCTCAACAATTTTAACTAAAGAGCTAAGTTGGGCTCCATAGAATAACCAAGTAATGTCATATTAACTTGCTCTTTTATCAAAAGAGTAAAGCAGCAAATTAAATGGCTGATGCATACTTCATGTTCAATGTGACTGTATTCTCCTTCTGTGTTTTCTCTTATAATCACAAAATCCAAATCATCATGTCTACAAAACAGAATAGCACGGTTAAGAATTAATGCATTTCACTTAAGTTCATTTCAACACCTTGTATTTTAACATCCCAATACCTTCTTTGATTTTTTCTTTTTCTGAATTTGTGGCTTTACAATGTAATTCATTCTTTATTAATTAAATGGCTTTCCCGCCGGCTGAGCTTGCGAAAGAGGTGGGAAATGAGGTTCTCACAAACTGAAGGGGGCTTGGGCCTGAGTTAGGATGTCACATGTCCTGCTTGTCCAGTAACTCAGTTTTTCTGTTTCTTGCCATACAAGCAACAGCTTCCCACCCACCCACCCCTCTGTCAGTCTGTATGCACCTTGCATGCCCTGGTAGCCTTGATGCTCAGTCTTTATCTACGGGCTTAGGTTTTGTTTTTACTGGAAGTGTCGCATTTTTTGTCATTTGTATAGGTCAGTTTGGGTTTGTTAATAAAGTGCTGTTGCCTTGTGTCGGAGACGAATGGTATTCAGTGTGTGAGAATATATATTTATTTCTTGAATATACAGTACAACTACTGTACATGAACTGTACTTGTTGAGTAGTACTGGCAAGTTCCTTTCAAGTTATGTCAACCACTGGAATCCACAAGCAAACACCAAACACAAAGTAGGGCAGGCCAAAATTGCAACAACAAAAAGAAAGTCAACTGAAGAACAATTCTGAAAGCTGCAATGTACGATTGGATATTTTGCACCACATGGGAAGTCCTGTGCTCCACAAAGGGGGGAGAAAAATAGCTGAGAGTAAAGAGTCCCATACCTCACTGGGATACCTGGTATGGATTTACATCTTACAACATTGGCAAATAGGTCCAGCTGCCGACTGAAACAAATCAAGTTATCATACATAACAAGTCAGAATAAAGATGCAAACAAAATTACGGTGAAATGTGTTTTGTCAGATGCTCAAGGGAAATGAAACTTGGTTAAAGGCATTGGGATTTCAAGACATCAGCTAAAAAGAAGTTGTCACCCGAGGATTGAAAAGTTAAAGGTGCTAGAAATAATGATTCTACTGTGGATTATGATACATTTTTTAAAACATGTGTTGCACTGTTACAATCTCATTACAGTTAGTATGCTCAAATAATAAATATTCCTACATTTTCATGTATATACATTGTATGCATGATGATACTAACCGTAATTCAACATTGAGTGACTTAAAAGTAGGTTTATCTAATGGCGTAAAAATATTTCCTGAAAGCAAACAGAATAGACAAGTGAACAATTTGGTAACAAACTGAAACATCAATATAAATGTGCAATTGTGCTTGCGTGTACATGTATGTGTAGATCTAGCAGCTTAAAAAGTCATTTTGTTCCAGTTTTTTGAATATTTTTGTGTAGATCTATGTATATATGGTATAATTTATAGTTGGAATATTAATTAGCTTTAGATTTTTCCATTTTTATGTAACTGATTTGACTGTAAATAGTAGAATTCTAGTTTTTGTCATTGTAAAGCGCACGAGAGCATTTTCTTATGTATCGTGCGCTATAGAAGCAATAAAATTATTATTATTATTATAATGAAATACTGAAGGGAGGAGGATACCTAGACTTTCAATCTGACTCTGCATAGAGTCATTGCTATTCGTTTGTTTGTTTTACAATATCCTGAAGTGAATACTCATTACCAAAATCATTTTGAAAGGAAAATACAAAGCTACTAATAACACCCTACATTAAAGTGAGGTAATATAATTATAATTTTGCGGTCACTGTGACATTCTTTAGCTAACCATGCAATTACATGAACTTGATTACTTGACCAGTAAAAATATCTGCACTTACCAACATCAAAGGATGGTGATATGAATTATATAAATTTGTATCCCATCCTATATTCCATATAATCCTTAGCAGTGAAAACCTTTTACCACTTACAGTTCATAATTTACTGAAACCAGGGCCACCCAGACAATGAAAACCAGTCAGATGGCAGAACTGAAACAATAGATTCAAACATTTTCAAATCCAGAGACCAGATTTTAGATTTTACTGTTGTTGTGCACTATTTACAAAATTATAGCATTAACATTTCAGTACATCAATAAAGAAACAAAAATAAAAACTAAGTTACACAGCTAGAAAAAAGCAAAATGTGCGCAGTGACCAAAGTAGCTTAAGCTTTCGAGTTGGTCACTGCCACAGACAATTAATTGGCATGAACATGTAGATCCAAAAAAATAAAAATAAAATTTAGTATGCTAAGTACAAAAACAGGCTATAGGCAGATTACACTTAAGAAACTAACTGAGTATTTAAAAGATACATTTTGTACTGCTTGTAGAACCGGTTATAAGAAAGCTTTTTTAATTCAGAGGGGATAGATTCCCAAACTTTTGATGCTAAAAAAGAAAATGTAGTAGCACCATAATTGTTGCTTATACTTGGTCTATAAAGGGATTCTTTTAAACAGCCTCGACAATATTTAAACCCTACACACTATATATCTACTAGTTACACTCTTATGCAGCTTTTCTTTTGATGTATTTTCTAAACCAACAGCTACCCCATAGAAAATGTAGAATATAATTGGATGCAAAAATAATAACAGTTAATCAGCTTGACAATTAATTTTATTGAAAAGCAACACCATAGTAAGCATTACAACGACATTTGATTGGGTGGATTTGAAAATGTTGGAATCTATTGTTTCAATCAGTTCTACCATCTGATTGGTTTTCATTGTCTGGGTGGTCCTGGTTTCAGTAAACACACTGTAACTAAAACAAATAACATGAAAACTCAAGCAAGAGATTAAAATTCTGTAATAAACTACTGAGAATTAGTAAACAGAATGTTATTGATATAGTATATCTTGTCTACTGTACCCTTCATTGCTACTCCATTCCTCTTCACTGAGGTCACAACATCTTCCAAGGTGTCAGTGAATGTATCCTCGTCACTTAAATTTACCCCACTAACAGAGACAGATGAACACAAAATATTTGTTACATTAGTTACAGCAAATTTAAGGGGTGTTACCTGTTCAGTTGTAAGTAAATGAACAAATATTGGTTACATGCCAGGCTCCTGGATGTTAGAGGAGGTGGGAGGTAATTATAATGACATTGAATTCAATTATAACTTCAGAGAGAGTATCCAGTAAATGAAAGTGAATATTTTCCATGCACTGTAGTTTGACTTCATGTTAGTTTTCTGATGACCAAGATAAACTGGGCTCAGTACAAGGCCAGTCAGATTAATGGTCAACAGAATAGTAGTT
>JAHPZR010015663.1:0-10624 GCA_019787425.1 Platygyra sinensis | reverse complement strand
CGAAATGCCAAGATTCCGCAGACTGAAATTTTGCGGAAACACGTGACAACGTTGCGGAAACATAACGGCTAACATGTGTTTCCGGTAGCGGATTCATGTCGTTTATTCATGTTTCCGCGGCTGCGGTTACGACGGAACCGGACCACTTTTTCTATGTTTCCGTCGGGTTTCCTTGAAGGAAACGTATGTTTCCGCTAGCGTATTTTCGTGAAAACGCTTGCGGATACACGAAGTAATGCTACGGAAACGAGTTTGTTCATAGGTTTCCGCCAATGAAATCGAACCTTAAATATTGGCACTAAAACGCGTTTCCGCATCGGAAACCTCAAATTTCAAGATAATTTGATAGTTTAAATCGTTCATTTTCGTATTTCGGTAGTTTCCTTTTTGTTGTATTTCTTGTTTTAATTTTTGCCGTGCAGATGCTTTTCATATTATATTTGCATTGCTTTGTGAAGGGGAACTCGTGCAGTACTAGTGTAGTTAGTTCTGGTGAATGCATGCCCTTTCTAATTCTAGGGGGAACTGCGCGTTGCTTTTCTCTGCGCAATCTTACTTTTTTGTCTGCTTTACTGCCAGGGAAAAAATAGGGAGTCCGGCTCAACTATGGTCTACACTAAATCAAAACAAAATACTGTATTTCCTCTTTAAGTCTAAATTTATTCTCAATAACGGCCACAGACAATAACATAGCACACTCAAAATTGACCTACAGTAACTTGTTCGATTAATTATTATAAAAAGTGAAGTATCCCGGTGGCGTGAATGATCAACAGAAGAAACGATTACTTCGACATGAATGCTTTCCTATTAAAAAGAAACAGAAAACAGCTTTGCAAATATTGGCTGGAGCTAAGAGAGATATCTCAAATACGTATAATCTAAAAAGTTTCAGCTAACGTCATCAATTAGTACGAATTGCCCAGCTCGGGCCACCATTTGGGCGGGGTCGAGTTGATACTTCGTCACTTCGCCTAACACATGCAGTGGTTCTTCTTTGCTTCTCGCTCAGACCTTTCAGATGGTCTTCATCAAGTTTAGCCTTAATGTTCCTCAGCTTACTTCTTTCCCACTGTAGCTTTTTTATTTTTCTTGGCTTTGGGCCATTTGTTGTTGTTGTTGTTGTCTCTCCTTCGCTGTCCTCTGAAGACATGTAATGTAATGCCTGCGGAGAACAAAGAATCTCCCGCGCCTTTTCTTTGTCAGCGTCCGAAAGGATAGTGGTTGACCTTTCCAGTGTCCGGAGGCGTCTTGAAAGTTTCTAAATTAATAACCAAAAAGGAGAAAAATCATCAGGAACGTGCTTCAATTAATCCAAACAGCAGTAAAATACAAAGCAATGTATGGAAATGCTTGGCTACCCCCAATTTTCTTTTAGGGATGCAAAAAGAACTTGCTAAGTCCTGCTTTCTCTGCATAATTTTAGCGAATTTATACGTACGCTGTATCTAAATGCCAGGCAGCCAGGCAAGGTCTTTAATGGACTAAATGCGCGGCAGTCAGAAATTTTCAAAGAATTTCCACTGAAATATTATTTCAAACTTCTTGAAGGCATTTGACGTCTCTTTAGAAATGCAGAGCAATTCCAAAAATTATGTTAGTGTGCAAGATGACGAAAAAACCGAGCTTGTGCTATGAAATCGGCATGTGCTTGATACTTGGAAAATTTACGCTTACATCGGCGGTTAGAGATACCGTATTTATCGAACTCCTACAGAAAGCTTTTTTTGAACCTAATGAGAAGAAGCGATGTTTGTTTAGATGAATAGCCAAGCAATTCTAAAAATTATTATAGATTTGTAGTGGACGAATTCTGCAAGCTTGTACATACCATAAGATCGCAATGGTCTTTATCCGACTGCCGGTCACTGTTTAGATCTCAAATAGACTAAATGCCCGGAGGTCAAAATTGTTCACTGATTTCCCACAGAAAGCCTCGTCGAAAAGTGTTGAGAGCATTTGATGTTTGTTCGGAAATACAATGGAATTTTAAAAGTTTTTTGGGCTATTTCCCCAAGCTTTGCCACGTTCTCGCCTTTCTTGCGTGATCACACTGCCGGTCACGGTCTCAAGTAGACAAAATGCCCAGCAGTCAAAGAGTTCGGAGAATTCCTGATCAAATCCAAAATAAATTTTTACAATCACTTTGCACTTCTTAACAAATATCAAATATACTCTCAATACGTTTCGACGAGGCTTTGTGAATGAATTCGGTGAACAATTTTGACTGCCGGGCATTTAGTCTACTTGAGACCGTGGCCGGCAGTCATTGTAATTTTATGGTATGCACAAGCTTGCAGAAATTCGTCCACCACAAATCTATAATAATTTTTAGAATTGCTTGGCTATTCCAAATAAGTATCTCATCTTCTCATTAGGTACAAAAGAAGCTTTCTCTAACAATTCGATGAATACGGTATCTCTACCTGCCGATGTAAGCGTAAATTTTCCAAGTGTCAAGCCCATGCCGATTTCATAGTACAAGCTCGCGGTTACTTCGTCATCTTGCACACTAACATAATTTTTGGAATTGCTCTGCATTTCTAAAGAAACGTCAAATGCTATCAAGAAGTTTGAAAGAATATTTCAGTTGGAATTCTTTGAAAATTTCTGACTGCCATGTATTTAGTCCATTTAAGACCTTGCCCGGCTGCCTGGCATTTAGACACATTTTAAACCGCGAAAAATATCCCTTCATTAGCAGGCACCATAGGAGGAAACCTGACCATCTCGAAATACGAACACGTATATGCACAGTAACAAAAGTAGTCACCTATAATCTTAAGCTTTATGTATCTGGTTATAAACATACCCTCTTCAGACGATTGTTTTTCTTTGCATGCCTCCGATGTTCCTCAAATTTAGAGTTTGTTACTCTAGTCTTGTCGTCCCTTGTTGACCGCCAGTGTTGCTGAACAGAAGCTAAAATGAAACGATAACACGAAATTATTGATGTGTCAGTTTTACGATCTGTCAGTGGGAATAAAATATGTAAATTTTTGGCTCTGTTGGCCTTGGAATTTCACTACAACTCAAAATAATCTCAGCGGCTTTTCTTTGATGATCTTCTACCAAAACTCAATTTTACCTGCCTTTTTTACATACAATATTGCGACTTCGAGAGTAGACTGAGACAACTGCATATGAAAAGTTCGGGAACTTACCCTTGATTGCTGACTTCTCCCACTTTTTCTTGCCATAAACTGACCGGACTTCGCTCACAATTTTATTAGACATGGCCTGATTTGCTGGACTCTCGAAACTGAAGTTGATAAAAACAAAAAACGTTGTTAATGGAATTTGAAAAGAACAAACTATTCCTTAAACCTTGCTAGGCAATAATTATTAATCCACATTCTACATTGCAGCAAACGAGACAGGATTGACGCGCACTTTTTCCGGCGTGTCCCTTAGCACACTGGTTTATTTACATTTTCACTGGCTACACTGCTATTAATTCAGTGGCAGATCCTAATTTAAGTAAAAAAGAAGAAATCACAGAAGGAAGAAAAGATGGCAAGGCCAGAAAAACAACTCCTCCCCCCCCCCCCCCGTCCCCGCCCTAAACGCAGGGTCTGGATCCGCCACTGTAATGAACATTGTTAATTTATGAAGCATACGTTGTACTCGGCATTACATTGGTCCGACTAGAAAGCTTCCCACCACCAACACTAAAACACTTACGTGTACTTATAACCTGTGGATGACAGCTCTGTAAAAAAATAATGAATTGCTGTGTCTTGCTTCACAGTGCAAAAGAAAAGTTTAAAAAAGATCAGAATAGACCAGTGTTTTACCTGGTTTTAAAATCAAACGCAATCGCGTTTTCTTGGTCCTCTTCTTGTTGTCGATTTCGTTCCAGCTCCTTGCAGACTTTCCTAACGGCATTCTTGTGTGTTTTACAAGAAAAAAATCAAAAGAAAGAACGTTAAAATCCACGACGTAACTATTGATAATTTCACGTACATACAGTGAAGGGCAGCCTCCTTTTAGGTAGAACACTTGAGCTCGAATTATACACCCACCCTTGTCTTATACCAATTAGCCTTGAATTTGGTTGTTCAACTCCAAACACGAAAGATTATCGATATCGATCATCGATGTCGCTTTGGCTTTGACCCATCGACTCATGACTGGGACCGTCGATGCTCTGATTGGCCATGAACACTATTCTTAGTTTCATGTGACGTTATCATATTCTAATTAACAATTAGATTATGAGCTCGAGATTTCTATCGCGCGATAGAAATCGAGAGCGAATAATCTAATTATTTTAGTATAAATCTACTAGTCGTTCAAAACTTAATCTAAATCCTCTTCTCAACACTTCGAAAACGCCAAGAAACGGCCGTCATTTTGTTACCAAGCGCACACTGTTACGCTACTCACTATCTATCACAGAATAGATAGTGAGTAGCGTAGCCAATCAGAGAACGGCATTCGTGATAGAACGCTAATAAATTTATACTAAAATTAAATATTACCCTTCCCTCTGAGGTTTTAGTTTCATCAGATAAAAGACCCTATACAATAATTCTCGGTTTTCACCAGTCATGTGATCAAAACTAAAATCGTAACCATTCAATGACTAAAGTCAAGAATCTTGGATACGATAGATGATTGATATATAAACAACCTTGCCAAGAATCAGATCTCTGCAGTTTTTCATTCGCGAGTTATTTGCAGAAGTGTGTCACCCAAATTTATAGAGCTTTGTATGGAGACGCCATGTTTGTGTCCTTCGGAGGGACACAAACATGGCGGCCGTAAAGTAACAGAAACATCTGTCACTTAGTTTTGCTATTGAAATGAAAAATTACTGTTCTAGAGATCAGACACATTGAAACAAATGCTTCTTCTAGTGCAAGCACTGTTTAGTTAGCAAAAACTAAAGCGATAAGTCTTCGTTTGACCTACACGACAGCCTTCTCCCGCTGCCATTGTCATGTCACGCAAAGCAAAAGCTTGGAAATTCAAACATGCCCTATTAAAAATAAAAAAACCCTGTCGAGCTAACACATTGTGAAATGTCAAGTTCCTATAGGGTCTTTTATCAGATGAAGCTAAAACCTCAGAAGGAAGGGTAATATTTAATTTTGGAATATGATTACGTCACATGAAAACCCAACCTCGTTCCCAGGGTCTCTCTTCTCAAGGGAGGCAGAGAAGAGAGATCCTGGGAACGAGGTTGATAAAAACGAAGAGCACGTTTTTGCGTTGCGTGACATAACTCAAATAACTCAAGAAAAAAAATACTCAAGCGCTAGCAAATTGATGTGTACTGTAGTCTTCTTGAAGGAAAGCGACACCAGTCTCTGGCGAAGCCAGGCAAAATTAATTTTTAATTGATCCAAAGCAACTGAACCGAGCAAAACAAAAATGATGCACACGAACATGTGTGACCTTTGACATGTCATCTACTTTTTTTGAATAAGGCTTCGACTTGCACCCGGTCCTTACCTCGTGCCAAATAATTCCCCGTCCTAGGGTTACGAACGGACTTGCTTACAAAGGTGACAACATTAATGTATGCGCCTCTTCGAGGCCGGTAGCCAGAAAAATGAACGGTCCCTTATGTCATGAGCACGTGGTTAAAACCAACCATGCATGAATGCAGCGCTAGCGGCTTAATTCAAATGTGGCACAGAAAGAGATGCTGTCCTCGCGAAATAACCCAAGATTATAAATTTCCCGTTCAAGACATTTCCATAAGACTAAGTTATCTCTTTTGATCAGTTCTTTCTCTGTCACATTTCTTTAAAATTAAGTCCAGACGTATACGTCTTGCTATGCATCCGATCATTTTTCGCACCTCCGAGTAGCCGAAGGTCTTACGATTGTTGAATGTTTGCAGTGTGTTTGTTGCCCCTGATCGCATAAGGTTGAGCTATCTTTGTCCTTCTTCCTTGGAATGCGATTTTCAAAACAGTAATTATTTGATTTTTGTAATCACTTAAATTTAGATGTGATCAAATGGCCGGTCAACGAATCTAAGAGCACATTCTTAATGTGAGCAATGATCACAATAAACGATCATTCGTCTCTCGAATACATTTTCTATCATCGTCGGTTTAGAATCAAAGGAACAACTACTTACCGAGCACTCTGGATCGCTCCCTTTAGGTCGCTGGAAGAGTTTTCTCTTCGCTGATGATTTGAGATTTGCCATTTCGTTCTTCAGTTGCTTGTTTTCTTTTCGAATTTCCGAAACTTCGTCCAGAAGTTTTCTCAGAAGATCGTCATTTGGAGCAGCTCTTGGAGTTTCCTGGTCGAGTATTCTGATCTCCTGATTTTCAGCATTCGGTGATGTCGACGCCATCATACTTGCTTGATTAGAAAGAGGAAGACAGCGTCCCTTCACAAACAACGGTCAAATTTCACTCCTCTTCTCGAGAACGACGCTGCTTGTAACACTGGTGTCACGCTGCTTTACTTGACAACAAAGCATTGTGAGCCCGCAATATCATGCGCAATGTAGCATTTTCACACGTTTGCGACGTTTGCACATCTTTGCACATATTATCACGACGCATCGAATTTTTTGTGCTTGGATCTCTTGTTGGTTATCGCTGTATTTTTGGCGTTTCTTCAGCTTGTGTTGGCTTGTTCGCTAGTTAAGTGTGTTCACGAGAAGGAGGAATGAAAAGGAAAGGTTTGCATAACGATTTAAATCGTAAGAAGAGGCGTCGAAGGTGTAGACAACGATGTGGTCATTGTCAACAGTTTCTCAGCAATTCACAGTTTCATGAACATCGTAGACTCTACTTCAATTCAAGTCTTAACCAGTGGAAAACAGTAGAAGATTCGATCAAATCATCTGTGCCTGAAGATGTTCTAGGATCCAGCTCAAGTGAAAGCGAAGGTAAGGTAAGCACATAATGTTAAATACAGTACAGGCTGAAATTTGGCATTTAAATACCCAAACATATAACAACCTGTTCAGCCTGGCCAAGAAAAATAGGTTCTTACACAAAAAAAAATCACCCCAATTTTGATGGTCAAAATTTTGGGTTTTAATTTTGTGAGAAACTTCTGACAAAAAGTTGCTGTGATTTACATTTTTCTTTTAGATTTTCACCAGAAATATGTTTTCCAATAAAGACAATTCTAAGTCTAAATATCTTATAAAATGAAATATAGAAATGTATTGATGTTCTTCTTGTTTTATCATCTGACGCATGCACTTAACAAACACCCAGTTTTGTTAATATGAAATATAGAGTATAGAAACCACACATGCTCTTTTGGAAACAAATGATAACAAAATTTAACTGAACTAAGTGAACACATGTGGAATCTGAAAGACTGTAAAATAAATTATGAAATCAAATGGAGAAAAGTGAAACAAGGGAGATCATGAGAATGCTTTGTTTTGATCAGTGATAAAATTAAACATGCTTCATATCAATCATCTAACGGCAAGTTTTTTGCAAAGCCTTGAATGGAAGTTTCACTCACTTCTTCCAGAGTTGTAGTAACATACATTCAAGCTTTGTGATTTGAGTGATAATTTAGTGACAAAAATGATTCAATTTAAATTTAGATGAAAATGCAGATTCATCCTTTCTGTCAGCTGTACAGGATGTTCCTGGAAGTGATTCAGGTTTGTGTTTTCGATTGTATTAAAGAGAAAGAGAGTTTGGGGGTTAAGCTTGAACAAACTATACAAGCTGTTAAGGAACTTGGGAATCATTTTCATGGCTTCATTTAGATACACAGGGCATCTGAAAGCATGTGAGAAAAAAATTAAATTGTTTGGGATTTTGGGGGAAATTGTAACCGACTGAATATTTAACAACTATTCACCGAAGTGGAGGTGGCTAGCGGTGGATATTTACCGAGCTGCAAAGGGGCGAGGTAAACATCCAACGCTAGCCACCGACACTGAGGTGAGTAGTTGTTTTAGTATATTCTAAAACAGTGAGATAATATACACCACAAAAAAATAATTTGGATGATTTCTTCACTTGTCACAGATGCAAACTGGGAAGCCATTTTTTCCTGAGTTGCTCTGAGGGAAATAGCACAGGATATTCGGCGTTTGACGAGTCAATCAGTGTGCGGGTTTAACACTATCCACTGTTTTAGTATGTACTAAAATGCAATAGCCCAGGGGTTTCAATAGAAGCCGGTTACGAGCGGTCTACTGCCACCTGTAGGACCTCTTACTGCCATCTGTTTCGATTTAATTAATGAATTGTGGTGTTGAGGTAAATGGGTATAACATGTAAGATTTAAAAGTTGAGAAATGTTCCAGTCCTTGTGCAGGCTCACCCCTGAAATGATAATGATATAACTGCTAGGGGGGAAAGGAAAAAAATCATGCGGGTGGAAGATATAAAGAAAATGTTTTTTTTTGTTCACCGTCATATGGACATCTCAACCCTCCATGGTGACAAAGTCTCCTTTTTTCTTTTTTAACCATGACTGGACATCTTTCTTGTGGGGTCAATTTTGGCCCAGCCACCAAATTTAAGGGCCAAATCATGAATCATCAAGGCACAAAAATGTTGCAGCTTCATGCTCTGGCTCAAGCCCTGAAAATGACAACTTTGCTTTGATTAATAATCACTAAAAATTCTTCGTATCGATTGTCCAACAAGCTCAGGAAACTTCCACATGCTGACTCAAAGTCAATGCAATGAGAAGTCATGTAGTTTGATTTTTGGCTAGCCACTGTAGATTTGCAAATGAGTTTCCTTGTGTCTATTTTAACTTCCAGTGAACATTTTGGCGGCCATACATATACAGCTGTAGGGTACTTTTACAATGAATGAAACATGAACATAAATACTGTTTTTTGTCTTTCTTACACACCTTAGATGACTACAGTGGATCTGAATCTTACAGTGCTGATTGTCAGGTACAAGTTCTACAAGACAATTCTGATATTGTATATTTAAAACAGAGCTCTCTTAGCAGTTTTTTTAATTTAATTCCTCCTTTTGTTTCAATGGTAGCTTTTTATCAATTTTGATTTAGTTTTATATACATGTGGTTTATTTTTTTTTTAGTTTAAATTTTTGAAACTATTGTAACATCTATATCTGAAGATACTCACAAAGAAAGCATTCAGCAATTTAGTTTACATGACTAACTTTCTTTGTAAATGTGGTGAAAGGAGTGCTTTTTAATATAATGCAAGTCAAATACAAGAATTCAAGCCACTGTTTTTCATGTGAAAGTTTTACTTAGTAGGTAAGAAAGGATTTTTGAACAGTTAGATGGACACTCAAATTCGTATTGAATTTCCTATATACGTTGTTAGAAATTACTGGTTTTAAAATGGGTTATAATTATAAAACGTTGCAACTGAATGTTCCCAGATGTCATTCTGTAAACCACTGATGCGATGAAAGCTAATTAAAATATTAGCAAATTACCACTCAATATGACTAGTAATAGTTATCACTAAAGCTGCCCCCGCTTTGATTGAAAACATTAATATTGAACGTGATTGTATGAACTAATTTTTTTTTTTTTGTAAACTGTATCACTCATACTGTTCAAGTAACTTAGGCATCTTACCATAAATGTGATCCAAAGAATCAACTAAGTTAACTAAACCAACACATTCTGTTTAACTCATTCTATCACATGGAATTCTTTACTTAACCTCATATTAAAATATTTTGGAGAAATACCATTCTACTGAGTGAAAATTATACCTTAAAGTAATGATTAATATTAATTCATTTATTTACTTACCAGTACCCAATTAATTATTTTGCTATCACAGGGACCAAATGCAGTTGGCTCTAGTGAGAGTTCTGTGTCTGAAACTAGCTGTTCTGAAGATGAGGGTACAGATTATTTTGACTCTGAAACAAGTGATGTAGAGGATTTGCTACATTCAGAAGAAGTGGAATTGCCCCAGCCTGGTCCACATCGTACGAATCAGCAGTGTATACAAGTAATTTTGACTTGGCTGGTATATTTTATTTTAGTCTGGCAATACAAGAACTATGTAAGCAACAATGCAATCGAACAGCTGTTGAAATTTGTCCAGCAATTATTATTTTGCATTGGTCAACTGATTAAAGACCACACAGACTTGTGTTTAGTTCTTGGAACCAATCTGCCGACAAGTCTCTACTCTGCAAGACGGTTTCTGAAAATTGATCGTGACAATTTTCTACAATATGTAGTTTGCCCAAAGTGCACTAAACTGTACCATATGGAGGAAATTGTTGTCAATGATGGACTTCGCAATTTTGCAAAGACCTGTAGCAATGTGCCCTTCCCTCGAGCAAGACGACCAAAGACTTGTGGTGCACAGCTGGCCCAAAAGGTTTTGAGAAATGGGAACATCAAATTTTATGCCCTCAAGACTTACTGCTATAAGAGCATCATTGATTCCCTGGAGACTTTACTGAAGCGTCCTGGATTAGAAGAGCAGTGTGAAAAGTGGAAAACAAGAAAAATAGATGATGACTTGTATGCTGATGTTTATGACGGGAAAGTGTGGAAACAGTTTGGCAATTGGAAAGGCAACAAACCTTTCCTTAACCTTCCTCGATCGTTTGGTCTAATGATGAATGTAGACTGGTTTAAACCATTTGAACGTCGAAATGACTTCTCTGTCGGGGTAATTTACATGGTATTGATGAATCTTCCAAGAAGT
>JAHPZR010015662.1:85000-100922 GCA_019787425.1 Platygyra sinensis | reverse complement strand
TTTATCTGTTGGTTTGTTTTAATTAGAGGTCAAGAATTCAGATTTGGCTTTATGAGCAAGTTAACATGAGGATTGAAGGACATATCATTGTAAGTGTTTAGCCTACAAAATTATTATGTTTGCATGATGTTGTTAGATTGAAGTGCTTGTGCACTATTTTTAACCAAAGCTTTCAAGGGCATTTTCCACGAGGTAAAAACAATCAATGTCATCCAGAACTGTACTTTCTGACATGGTCACCCATTTCTGTTTTATTCATGTGTGAATATACTTTATGAAAGGTCCACTAAGCTTCTGGGCATGAAACAATTGACTCATTCCAATTCCAATAAATTTCCTCGGATATTTCTTTTCCAGCAAAACATCGCATGACATACAGTAATACAAATATGCAAATCTACTGTAGATAGCCTGCTTGGCTTGTCAGTTGATTAATGTGGGAAAGCACAAAGATCTACGTTTACTTTTAGCCCTTCAAGGGTGCCTTTCTCTGTCCTTATGATTTCAAGTTGATTTAAATGTCTTGAAGTAGCCTGACACTACTTAGGATTGTTCAGATAATTCCTAGTCACAAACTAATGTGAAATATTTGTTTATGAAGGGTTTTGATGAGTACATGAATCTTGTGCTAGATGATGCTGAAGAAGTCCACCTTAAGACCAAGAAAAGAAGACCACTTGGTAATAATGTAACATCTATTAAACCAAAGCCATAGCCTTGTTTTTTTAGCCTAGTATAGTATTACATTTGTCAACATAAAGGCATTGTAGTTCTCATGCTTAAACTGTTGGAGTTGTTTTCTATGGATGATAAGTTTAATATTAATAGCATCATATGTTGATTTGGGCTAGTTTACAATCTATCGTCAGAAAAAAAGTGCAACATAATTAAACTTTAACCATGTGGCTTTTTCCTCATCTGGAGTTTTAAACAAAGAGCCAAGTCTTGTTTTTTTTTACCGTCCATGTAATAGTTAATTCCCAAGCAAGACTAGCAATGCATCTTACAGTGTGTTACAAGTCCAATACCTTTTTATCATGTTGAAACTGATTATTAATTTTTGTTTTTTATTGTTGCCTTTTGTAGGGAGGATTTTACTGAAAGGAGACAACATCACTCTTCTAATGAATACACAGTCGAGCTGATGGTAGTTCCATCAACATCCTTTTTTGTCCAAAACTTTTGCCAGGAGTCTGTTTGAAGCTTGCATAGTTTACTTTTTGGTCTTTACGTATGATATTCTCTGTTCTGAAGAGGATTTATTTTCAAAGGCTTGTTTCAAGTGATGTTTGTTAAAGCACTGTGTAACTTTTTCAAATAATTACATACATGTATGTTGTATATACAAGTGTATGATGACAGATTTGTTTGAACATGAGCAAGCTTTTCTTTTTGTCCCAACAAGGACATGGCATATTCTTTGGTCAACTTTGACAAAAGATCTTGATGAAACATACTGTAGGTAGTCTTTTGGAACTAATGTAATGTCATTATTGGCAATAATGTCACTTTCATCCTCGTATAACTTGAATAGAGTTTCTGTAATATGTCAGATCTATTACATTTTTACTCAGAAAAAGATAGCAAGAATTGTCATGTATATCTTTTGTAACTGTTTTATTCCCCACTTCTCCTCGTACTTCTTCAGCTTTCATAAGCTGTGTTTTGGCTTGTTTAGCTACTGTGCTGTTAAAGCTGTCATCCACAAGTGAATATATGAAAGATCATATATTTGAACAGTGTATATAGCTACGAAGACATGATTGATCATCACAGCTATAAACACTACTTAATTAAGCATTTGTGAAATTAAAGCTTGAAATAAATTCAGGCCAGAGTGGGATTTGAACCCATGACCTCTGCAATACAATACAGTGCTCCACCAACTGAGCTATCAAGCCACTGGGAGCTGATTGCTTTGCAGGTTCATAATATACCTGTAGATGCAGATACAGGGCTGTCGTTAAGGGCCGTAACACATAACACCTGTTAACAGCGGAGTATGCTTGATTTTCTCTTGATGCTATGGGTGAAATTTCCTGTTGTGGATAGAATTTATGCACAAAATAATGAGTTTTCTATGGGTGTGGAGAACTAGGCTACATGTGACTCAAAACTTAATGGCATCGCTGAGATAGGTTCGATTCCCATTCAGGGCTGAATTTTTTCAGGCTCTAATTTCACAGCTACTCAATTACAGCTGTGATGTTCAATCATGCCTTCATATCTTTCTCCGCAGTTCAAATATATGATCTTTCATATATTCACTTGTATTTGTCACCATCTATGGGTATATTACAAACTCGCTATGTAAAGTGACCAGCTCCCAGTTTCTTGATAGCTCATTTGTTACAGCACTGCACCAGTATTACAGAGGTTACTTGGGAAAAGGGTCCCCTACTTCTGTGACTCTTGGAATAGTTACATGTAAATAGGTCTTCTCTTGATCTCTTAGAACCATTATGGGGGAACTCAAGTTTGTTTTTTGCAGCCGGGTTTTGCGCTCTCATAAGAATGAGGGACGGAAACGGATTCCTCAGCGCGTTACGGGATGGTACTGCGGGAACATAAAAGCTGTCAAGGCTAAGCTTTCTCAATGAAACTTTTACGGTTTAGGTTACGAGGGAGAGGTAAAGCAGCCTGCCGCCTACAATACAACAAAAAGCTGCCAGAGAAGGCATAATAGTATACATGTATTGTACGAAGTTACGATCCTATCATGTATGAGGCGCATATTTATTTTTACCATTTGTAATTTGCGCCGCTTGACATGTCTCGCAGACTAAGCACACTCCTCCTCTCCCCCGTCCCCAAGGGCTTTTCTACACAAAAGGTTAAACTTTGTATTTCACACGTGTTTACTAACAGCCTCGTCGTATAGCTGACCAGTTTTACATTAGTGTATCGACCCAAACAGTCCATCACAGTCATTTACAACGTCGCGATAACTTATCGATGAAAACTAAAAACAGAGATAAACTTTTACAGGTAAAGTGTAAATTACATATCTGATCAACTAGCTCTCATACAACATGACGCATCACGCACCTATATCCCACACACCACGAAACACTGAACTCGCGACAAGTTCTACTACACACGAAGAATTTCATGTTTTCACGCCTGTGGTTTCAATATCTGTTTCCAACAAAACAAGTACATTTTCTACCGAGCAGGTATGCAACGATATAGTTCATCACTTTGTGAATCCACTTATGAGATGTTTGACCGCCATGCCACTAGATCTGAAGGAGGTATCCCTGTTTTTCGTTTCTTATTGTCGGTACTTCTCGAAAAGTAATACCCACAGGTATATTTTCCAAGGGTGCTGAAAGGCGCCAGCGAATTAATTTGTCTCGTCCATGGTTCCGCCAGGCACTGAACTGGAATATCAGGCTTCCTTTGGGTTTCTCCGGGCGTCTTGGTGGTGTTCTCATTGCGTTGACTGGAGACCGATTTCGTCGCTGCCTCTCTGAGCTCGTTAGAAATATGCCTGGAGTAGGGAGCTCGCTGTGTGCCCCATGCTGCTACTCGACAACAAACGTTGGTTGGTAACCACACAGCCTTAAAGTCCTTTCGACAGTCTTCGCATTTCCAGCACTGGCCAACTAACTGTCCAGTATTCGGCATTATGCCCGAGTCGAAGGCTGCTGGACTCAAGAAAACTCTCACACCAATGGACTGACTGATATTTCTGGACAAAACCTAGTCTTCTTGTACAGTCGATACCAACAATATCAGATCTTTGTTGGCGCTCGCGACGTGGACTCGCGAAGCATCATAATTAATATGAGGTGGCGGTAAGTTGACGTCACAATTGTGTTACCTAACCAATCAACTGATTACTCATTGATGACTTTCACTAATTACGCGATTACTTCGTGACTGGAACTGTAAGCGATATCAAAACTTGTCTCTAGAGTACCGCCGCGAATCATTTGCCAGAGAAGCCACATTGCTATGCCAGACAGTTTTAGCAAAATTGAGCCTAGTTTGTAAATAAATTAATGGCTTAGAACAACGCATTAAAATAACCTTTCATATTCGAGATTTATTTGCGTTCCGAATTGTAAGAAAGCCAGGTGTCAATGGATTCTTTTGTTTCTTTTGTATATTGGAAGACTCTCGCTAATCCTTCTCCCAGGAGTCGTTTGAATACCTGACACAGTTCATCAAACAAACATTTGTAATATGTCTAATATCAGCAAATCACGAAAAACAAGTTCATCTCACAATGAAACTCTTTTATGGCATGAATTTGAGGAGCAAAGGAGTCCGAAGGACTGCTTGATTGTCGACCAGTAGAGAAAACCTACCAACTCTGCTAAGCTATGATTCCCAGCGGCACTGAGCTTGTTTGGTGACCCGGGTTTGCTGATTATTTTTCAAGTTAATAAGTGGTATTTCAAAAGTCCAAGATTTCAAGCCAACAAAAAATGGTTTGTTTCACAACGTACTTAAAAAAAAACCAGTCATGTGAAATTTGTGAAGAATTAGTTCATTTGTCAAGTGTAGGAGAAGTGATAACTAGAGCGCCAGGTCGAGCTCCAGCCGATTGGCTGATGGGCGCGAAATGTGTGTCTTATTGGTCAGCGGTTTTCAATTTTGAAGTAGCCCTGGCAACGACTGTAAATTTAGCGGCCATCTTGTTTTTCTCTCCGTATCCTGATAGACCGTGAGTTTTACACAGTTTTGGGACATAAAAATGCCTGAAGGAGAAAAACCCGTGATACCCCCTCCTCCAGCTATACATATTGAACGGACCTTAGCGTTAATAAAGCCAGATGCTATTCACAAGAGCGATGAGATCGAAGAAATAATTCTTCAACATGGATTCACGATTCTACAGGTATGCAAAACTTACTACTAATTATCTAGTGTGTTGTTTTTATTAGTTAGACCTAAAGCTAGCTTTCTTGCCCTTAGATTTATTCTTGCTTTAAAATGATTCACTTGATAAATCATTCCTTGGTAAGTCGTCTGGTCTTTAGGCAAACGTGAAATTGAATCTAATGGCTTGTAAACCATAGATAAACGTGCACTGTATGCTGAAATGCCTGAAAATGTTAGAGACTTGACTTCAGCTCATGTGTCCTAATAAATTTGACTGGGCCAATTTGAGACTTACAACTAACATTATTGATATGTTGCGAAGACCAAATCAAAAGAATGTATAAGACCTAGTACATGTAGAGACTAACATATCATGTTTTAGGGAATAGTGCAACCCTGTTGTTTGGGATTTTCAGTTGCAAGTGACCAATTACTATCCTGCAGAAATAAAAAAGGCTTGTTAGGCATTTGAGAATATCAGTTGTTTGCTAGACTTGGTTCCTAAGAAAAGGATTTAGAATTAGCCTCAAGAATCAAGGTTCGTATTATAAAGAGGGAACAAAATTTTCTGGTAACTTACTTTTAAGCAGTGTAATAGAGTTGATTTGAACTTCAGGAATTCAGATGAAATGGAGATGAGATCATCGCAGTTGTAATCACAATTTTACTTTACTGATAACAATATACAGTATAAGCATATAACTTATGAAGTGTCTGTGTCATAAATTATAATACATACATATACATACATACATTTATTCCACATCCCCAAGCGGCTTTTCAGTGAAATATGTGACAAATACAACAATAAAATACAATAAAATTAATTCCATGTGAGTAGCATTTAAAATGCGCTAAGAAAAACAAATGCAATATAAGCTAAATAATAGCAAGATTTAAAGTATTCAGTATAAGGTCAATTCAGTTAGCTATCCATAATAATCACTCAAGATTATACACTTTTGGTTCTGAACAGAAAAGAAGAGTTCACATGACACCAGAACAGACTAGTGATTTTTATGCTGAACACTATGGTAAGATGTTCTTTCCAAGTCTTGTGGCGTACATGAGTAATGGACCAATCCTTGCAATCGTCTTAGCAAGGCAGTCAGCTATTTCTTACTGGAGACAGTTGATTGGACCAACAAACACACAGAAGGCAAGAGATCAGGCCCCAGAAAGGTAAAAAACCTTAAATTGTAACACATTTACCTTGCTTTTTACTAATCTGACCTTTGTGATTGGCATAAGTTTTGGGAAGAGTGGCTGTTTAGTGGTTACATGTCATTGGCCAGTTTAGCTTAAAGGCCTGGCATAAGCATACTGCATATATATGTGACGCAATAGTTGATGTTATTACTAGAAGAGCAGGAAACCAATAAAGAATAATAATAATAAAAAAATAAAATAAAAATAAGCAGTAATTCAAACTTACCTGTAGGTACTAAATGTCAGTGTGAATGTATGTATGTTTTTAAACTTAAAACTAATAAAAATTATACAAGGTTTTAGTCAATAGCCAACATGTAGTTTTGTAATTAGGTTCATTTTAAAGCCATTGCAGGTGCCCTCTCACTAAACTTCTGGGGCAATACAGTACTGTTGGCATTGTCATTGGTACTTGCGTAAAGACTTGGTATTATATGTCCAGGGAAACTTGCAACCACTCATTTCAGAAAATGAGTCCTGGCCTAAGTTTTAGTTATTACAGAAGCTATATTGTCAAAAGGAATTAGATATTTCAAGACTATCACATCTCCTTCCCCAATGGAAATATTAGTACTTAATTATTAATACTCTATTTTAAGGGTTACCTGCAAGATTTTTTTTGTTGGATTTTATTATTTTTAGTAGAGAATATTTCTTATGCAACTTTAAGTTTGGCTCAATATTTGGCAACTTTCTGCTTTCAGTCTAAGAGCAATCTATGGTACAGACAGCACTAAAAATGCTCTTCATGGAAGTGACAGCTACTCCAGTGCAGAACGAGAAATACATTTCTTTTTTCCTGATAGTAAGTACAATGAAGAAAGCTTAATTTTAAAAAAATCGTTATAAAAATACCCAGGTCTTAATGGTCTTAATTATTATGAAGTGAGAAAGGTTTCATACATTAATAATACACAAAAAAAAATTACTCAATTCTGATTGGCTGAGAGCAGTGCAGTTCAAGTGTAACACCGGTGCAAACTTCACATCGTAATTCTGGATTATGATTTGCAGAAAGACAATGAAAAATTTTTCAGGCCAATGACATCATGTAAAGCAATGACAAAAATTTTGTATGGAAACTTTGAAAAACGTTTTCTCCAATGCTAAAAAAAATGACTTCAAGAAACATCTTCTGGCACTTTTTCAGCACGAAGTTTTTTCATGTTTGTATTATCAATAAGTAATCATACGGTTTCAAGTTCAATTTGAAATTGATTTGCACTTGTGAGTTTTTCAAAAAGCTGAAATTGCACTCGCCAAAGCCTCGTGCAGTTTCAGCTTTTTGAAAAACTTACTCGTGCAAATTAATTTCAAATTGAACTCGAAACCGTAATCTGATTACCTATACTAATTCCACTCTTTAAAAATCTGTGTTTTTAAACTTCACTTGTAAGCATAATTTTGGTAAGACTCCCATTCTGGCAAATATGTGAGTAGCGTAAATCCTTTTATTGCATACTAAACACAAGTGTTTTACTTGAAAATACACCACTTGTAAAATTCATACAAAACTACATCTGGGACTCGAGTGGCATATTTTCCATATCTGCACTAGTGAAGATATTGATGATCTCACTGATATCAAGTTTGTCTCTTAAATTTTACTTAAATTAGTTTATGTGTGATTGAAACATCTTTGGGTCTGCATTGAAAGTCTTTGGAAATCTTCGGAAATCTTCAGAAATTTCCGGAAAATGTTCTGGAACATTTGTCTGGCCTTTGGAACAATTTTGGAAAATCTTCTCCTACTGTAAATTTGAGTAATCAGTGTTTGATGTGCTGGACTCTGGATCAATGAAGCAGTCCAGACTCAACCTGGCTAGGGTCATTGTGTTGGGACAACCTGACAAAATACTTGGAAGCAGCCTCAAGTTGTGGGGGAAATCCCATACAAAAAGGGCAAGGGGGCATGTACTTGTCATATCTTTTAGGGGCTAACAAAGTGGTTTTAGAACCTCTTAGGGTGTTCATCCTTGAAAAGTCCTGCATGAGCTTTTGCAATGCTTCTTAAGGTTAATCGAGCCACTAAAAATATGTGTTGTTTTAGAATAACTCCAAGTGGCAAAAATTTTCAAGTCAGTCATCCACAAAACTGAGGATCTTGGTATCTTTTAGGAGTTCTTTTCAAAATTTGCGATAAGTACCCCCTGCCCAGGAGAGTAAGCTATTATGGACTAGCATCCCATCCAAAGGGGAGTAGCAATACAGTGTACTTCAGTAAATCCCCTTCATGCTATAGAAACCAGAGTTAAGCACTGAATGCTATGAGCCAGTTGGGTTTAAGAGGCTTTATACATAGTGTTTTTACTTAAATGAAAACCTTGTTACTCTTGTTAACTAGGTATTTGATTGTTTACTATGAGTGTTGAATTTTCTAGGTATTGTGGAACCAGTTTCTACAGGGCAGGCAGCAAACGACTACCTCACAAGAACAGTAACCCCAACTTTACTAAAAGGGCTCACAGAGTTATGCAAGATGAAACCTGCAGACCCAATTGTAAGTTTTCAGTGTAATCTGTTTAATATAGATTATTTATTATATTACAAAATGATTTTTTTTCCATTTCAGTTTAGCTTCTTCTTATAAGAATTTTTAACACCCTTAAACAAAGTAATATTCTTTGATGTGGACTACTATAGCCTGCTGTCAATCAACAAACAGCCACACCAAGCAAACACTCTCCACAAGAAATTATGGTACTACATGAATACCTGTACATGCTGGGCTGTCATTTAGTTTTGAGTAACCTGTTATCTTTTAGGTGAATTGTACCATCCTGAACTATAGTTCGATTTACATGTAACATCAACGGCCCTTTAAACATACATGTATATCTGTACCCAGCTGTCGCTGGTGTTACAGGTAACAGCCCTTTGTCATGTATTCAGTCAAAATAATTTGTTGACTTGTAAGATATTTAATATCTTGAATACTCATAACACCTTTTTGGTAATTCAAAAGCATTCTTTCATTATTTCTTGCTTCTTAGGTTTATTTTGTTATGATTAATTTATAATTTGTTTCATTTAATGAATATTTTATTCCACGTCTAACAAATTATTTATCAGACTGATGACACTCCCTTGTACATGTAGTCATGCTGGTCTGATAGAGTGACTTGTGTTAAACTCAATTTGTTTGTTGACAGATCTGGCTTGCAGACTGGTTAGTAGCTAATAATCCAAACAAGCCTCGGGTACAGGAAGGGGACTACATTGTCGAAGAACCAGACGATTAGAGCTTTCTCTGAGATTTTAATTCCAACATGTAAATACACACATTTGTTTAAAAAAATAACAATACTTGCAACTGTAGTAAAGACTTACGCTGTACTACAAAAACGTACCTATTTTAAGCGCTAATGTTAATTTGTAGAGGAATACCACTGTAAAAATTTCATGTTGTTCAACACTTATAGTGTGCCTTGGTTTTTGAACAGTGATTGTTATTGTGTATGAGAGTTGTAAATACGTGTATTGATTAGTATCCCTGGGGACAAGTAACTGAGTATTCTTTTATTCGTGTCGGCTGTAGTACGGAGCTGTACAATGTTCTCTTTAATTGCAAGTAGTTGGTGGTTAATTTGTTATCTGAAAAGAGACTTTCTAAAGTTAACTAGCGTTTAAATTTAGCTGTTGCAGACCTCAGGCACGGATCCAGGGGAGGTGAAATGGGTGAATTTTCACCCCCCTTTTTGTGAGCCCCTTTCTTTCTTTTTTTTTCTTATCCCTCAAATATTGAAATAATATTTTGATTCCTCTGACATTATTACAAAAATTCACCCCCCATTTCAAAATCCTAGATCCGCCCTTGGACCTAATTATACGCTTACGTCCAAGACTTTACTCCTGAAGTGCTCTTTGACTACTTAAGGTAATTCCCTTGAAATTGTTCCACTATCAAACTTTTTTTGAAACTTGGCGTAATGAACATTCATAATATGAACATTATAAAACTGCAATAAAAAGATGGGGTCACCGTGCTTGTTTACGCGTCAGCAGGCTCTTAAAATGAGGTATTTTTACTGGTTGCGCGTTTAAAGTTCGAATCACCTTCATACATAATTAAATCTTGGTTACTTGAAAGGCACGAAATTTTGTCTTGAAACTAAAGCTTCATTTATTGACATAAGCATGTATTGCTTCATTTAAGCCGTTTTTGATTGCCTGGTTGCGGGGATATTGCACTTTTTTGGACAGTTCCGTGGTTAACTTGAAGTCCTCACCTTGGCCAAAATACACCCAGTTGGGAACTATTTTCCAAAAAAAAAATCATTGTTTACTATCAAACTTTTTTTCGTCTTCAAATATGTTCTTCATTAGACTATTCTTAACAAATACCTGAAATAAAAATCGGGGGTCACCGTGCTCGTTTAAGAGAAAAGGAGAATTTATTCCGTTATCGAGCTTAGTTTGAGGGAAATTTCTCACGTTTTGCACGTGCACGCGCTCGTGTGCGCGCGCTGATGACGCGAAAATAGTGCGCAGTAGGGATGCGCAATGCAATACTAAGGAATTACCTTAAGGACGTTCGCGCGAAATTTTTCTAACATTGATTTTTTTCTGAAAATTTTACCATTGAAAGATCATGAGTTAGCGATGTCAGAAATGTAAAAAAAATGGGGGGTCACCGACTTCGTTTTGGAAATAACATGCCCGGAAGAACACCTAAATCTGAGTAAATCGTGCTTCGTTAGCGAAGAAGATCAAAGTGGCTGCAAGTCCCAAAATATTGTAATTAGAGCTTTGAAGGGAAAAGTTCTCTGCCAAATATGGTTTGGATGGACCTATTAAGCAAATTTAGTCAACTTGTGAGGTTCCTTAAAGAATAAGTTCGCATTTAGCGACCATGGTTTCACGCGCCTTGCAGCCGCAAGATGGCAGGATTCCATGTCCCGTGGGCAGAAATATTCAAATTTTTAAACTTCCCACATTGATTTTTTTTTCATTTTTGGATAATGTGTAGATAATTGCAAATAAAATCTGTTTCTGAAAAGAAAAGTAGGGGTCACCGGACGTCCAAGATCGTTAAATCCAATCAAAGCTATAGCAATGGCCATCTGCCCTATCATTGTTCATTTTAGTACTTAGCGCGCGCGCTCGATGTATGACGTGGCATGGCGTGGCATGTGGATTTGCGTGCGCAGTAAGGATGCGCAGAAACAATTAGCGCGAACGTCCTTAAGGTGGCTCAATAGGGTTTTAAGAGCGCGCGCACCGATGATGCGAGCTTTAGTAATGTGCGCGCACTAGCTGACGCAAGCTCATGCAAAGCAGCGAACAAGTCAACAATATAGCTCAAATTACAGCCCAGAAGTAGAAACAGAGAAACCATTTAAAAGGAAAACGTAAAGAAAATGATTTGGACCGAAAGGTCTTGTGTGTATTTTGATGAGACCGCCATTGTCGAGTTGCTCATCGACAAAACCGCGTGGTTCGAAAATTCGCGCATGCTCACATAGCGATCTTGGCGAGTTCCTATTCTGACGAAGTAATTGCCATTGAGGTGAAAAAATAGAAAAATCCTTATCAGATTTCTCGACTTTCCTTCGGTGAAATTCCTTAAGATTTGGCAGAGAAGTTATTCCTTATTAGCTTTCCTTGCTTTCAATTTATCAGAAGAATTTGTAAGACAAGGTTTTCGCTTAGCCAAAAAAACACAAAAATGCTAAAAACGAAAAAACTACCTTGACAACCCCTACTTTTTTCGGTTTTAAAAGTTTCTTCTTGCCAGACTCTACCCGGTTTGAACATATCAGAAAATTTTACCGAAGAAAATTGAAGAAAATTGAAATCAAAGCCAAACAGTCGTCAAAAATGGCGATGTTTGAGTAGTTTTAATTTGAGACTAAAAGCCTTGATATCAGAGGTGACTGTTGAACAGCAAATCTTGGCCCTTGTTTGTTATGTTTCAGTAGCTTTGATTAGGAAAATGGCAAAAAGAACGAGAATATTAACTTTCGATTGAGGCCACTGGCGCGCGCTTCGTAATCTTGCATAACCCTATTGAGCCACCTTAAGGAGGCTCGAAAGGGTTTTTCATTGCTATATTGTTTGTGAAACGATGGAAGATTACAAAGAAGGATGTTTAATGGTGTGGGCAAACTACATGTCTCCTTGCAACTCTATTGTTGGGCTATACTTTAAGGGTACTTGTGACGTCATATCAGTTACCATGGCAACGCACGAGGTCCACAAAAGCGTCCTCTAAATTTCAGTTTTTGTAAATTATCTGAGAAACTAATTCGGTGACCTACCATTTTTATTTCTTTGTTGGAAAGTTCCCTAAATTCTATAATTTTTCAGACAGTATGGAAAAATTTTATCTAGTAGAATTAAATATATTTAAAGAAAACGCGTTTTATGGCTTACAGAAAATTCCACTAGATAATTTTCCCCGAAACTTTTATATCTGAAGTGCCATTGCGAATGGTGCGTGCATGCAAAAAATCAAGATAGGTCACCGAACGAACTTTCGAGCTAAAAACAAATGTTTTCCGCAGATTTTATTTCCGGTTCGCGCGATTTTACGCAGCATTAACTTCCGGTGTGTTGATTTTAATACTGATTCAGCTGACGCGTGCATCTTAGTTATGGCGTGTGTAGATTGCGCGCGCGCGTGCAGCTAAAAACCCTTTCGAGCCTCCTAGGAGGCTCGAAAGGGTTTTTAGCTGCACGCGCGCGCGCAATCTACACACGCCATAACTAAGATGCACGCGTCAGCTGAATCAGTATTAAAATCACCACACCGGAAGTTAATGCTGCGTAAAATCGCGCGAACCGGAAATAAAAGCTGTGGAAAACATTTGTTTCTAGCTCGAAAGTTCGGTCGGTGACCAATCTTGATTTTTTGCATACACGCACCATTCGCGATGGCACTTCAGATATAAAAGTTTCGGGGATAATTATCTAGTGGAATTTTCTGTAAGCCATAAAACGCGTTTTCTTTAAATATATTAAATTCTACTAGATAAAATTTTTCCATACTGTCTGAAAAGTTAAAGAATTTAGGGAACCTTCCAACAAAGAGATAAAAATGGTAGGTCACCGAATTAGTTTCTCAGATAATTTACAAAAACTGAAATTTAGAGGACGCTTTTGTGGACCTCGTGCGTTGCCATGGTAACTGATATGACGTCACAAGTACCCTTAAAGTATAGCCCAACAATAGAGTTGCAAGGAGACATATAGTTTGCCCACACCATTAAACATCCTTCTTTGTAATCTTCCATCGTTTCACAAGCAATATAGCAACGAAAAACCCTTTCGAGCCTCCTTAAGCTCTATGAGCTTCCTGTTTTTGAATAAATACTAATGCGCTCAATATTGTGGTTCCGCGACAGTGATTTTTCTCTCTATTTCTCTAACAGAAATCAGTCAATTGGAAAAAAATTGTTTAGCCCAATTAACATGTTAGGAGGTACAAACATGTTCATAAATGGAAAACTGGACAACTCCTTTTTGTTTGTCTTCTGTGGTAAATTGAAATTTTAAAATTGAGTTTGGATGTAACGTCCGCGATGGTGGAATTGCCCATATACAGTGAATTTTAAAAAGATAAAGAAATCCTAACAAAAAAACGGTGGAATAAAACGAGTCAAACATTTAAAGTCCAATGTTCGCAGTTTCTCTTAAAATGGGAAACATTGATGGCCTGTTTTACATTTGAAGGCAGACTGTTCCAGAGCTTCGTACTGATGTAAGTAACTACACCTTTACCCCTATTAAGATTATATTGCGTTTCTCTAAAAGAGTCCTTGATGTAAGGACCGTTGTTGCAAGACACTTATAACAGGATAAGATATTGCTGTTTTCTCCTGTGCTCTCCCTTCTTGCCACAGCGGACAAGATAGCTCAATCTTGCCCGCTCGGTTGGCCAATCCCAGCGCAGTATTTCAGTGGTTCATCTTGCCCGCTCATGGAGCTAGCCATATAAGAAGGGGGGGGGGGGGGGGGGGTTTCCAGATCAACGGATTTGGTCTTAAAAAGCGCACAGATCGTGGATTTTTGCGGTAAATCGAGCGGATTGGCGGATTTTGAAAACACAGTGGATCGTGGATCAGCTGTAATTTTTGACGGTGCCCGTCTTATGTTCGGATCTTGCGTCCTAAACGAAATTTGGATCATATATCTTTCTTCAGCCTTGATCGGACTGTTAGTGAGTTCATCCAACAAATGATTCCTTTTTTTCGAAAGAAGTTCATTTAAATTCAGGTGTGAGACTGTTATTGGAATTGTTAGGCGCGGATCCATGGGAGGTGAAATGGGTGAATTTTCATCCCCCTTTTTCTGAGCCCCCTTCTTTCTTTTTTTTTCTTATCCCTCAAATATTGAAAAAATATTTCATTTCTCTGACATTATTACAAAACTTCATCCCCATTTCAAAATCCTGGATCCGCCCTTGATTGTATTGTGTTATAGCCATCAAGTATGTTACCTTCTTTACTATTTGGGCGAAATTAACAGTGGCAGTCACGTACCAGTTTATCTCTGAACCTTTACACTTCTGTTTTCGGATGTGGCTGTGATTTCGGATTTGAATAAAAATTTTGGCAGATCGATGGATTTGGCGAAAAAAAGGCACGGATCGGCGGATTTGCACACCCCTATTCACCGCCCCCCCTCATATAATAAAGTGGCATATCCTGATGAGCGTTGGCCGCCTCACTATCCTCTCAAACGAATCGAAGGTTCACTAATCCGCCAAAGCTCGAACTGAACTGGGAGCACGTGAGAAATCAACTCACGTTAACTCACGTATGATTCTGTCGGTGAAAAATTTGGTAACACGTTTTAATTTTCCATGATTCTGTCGTATCTTTTCTAGCTGCTGCTTTAATCTAATTGTCGATCGCGTCTGTGGTGGGATAGTTAGTAGAGGGGACCTATGCAACTATCAGACTATGGTGGTGGCTAACCTAAAATCGGAGAGAAGTTGTGTTCAGAAAACCAACATTTTTATCACTGTTATGGGAACTTGCAACTACAAATATGTAACATTCCAAACTGCAAAGGGTATTTTAATTTGCCTTTCTTCGTTACAGTTCACTTATTCACACACAAATAGGAAGAAAATTGTCTCAACCAAAGGAAGAACCTACTGGACCCAGTCTCCAGGCAGGTTCTTGGCGTTGTAAAAAAGAAGGAGAGGACAAGTGAATTCAAAGAAGACTTCTCTTTTTCCTTTCCTGCTTTCTTTCCCCGCGAAGAGCCTGCACCCTGGCGTGCAGCCTACACTGGACCCCAGGCTGGAGCCAGCAATTTTTTTTGGCAACTTAAACTTTTGTCAAGGTATTTTCCACAGCTCGATACAGTCAAATATATTCAATTTCTTTCAAGACAACCATTTTAATTGTTCCAGTGGTAAACTTGTGACCGGGGGCTTGAGTTTATCTCCATTTCAGTACAAATAACGAATGACGCCATTCCGGCCGTAATAAATTAGCATATAATTATTATACAATTATTAGATAATTTCCCAGTATTTTCACTAGGGGTCGCGTTTTATAGATATTATTATGATGAATTACAAACTTTCCATTATTGTATCAAACTTTTGTAATCAATCTTCGCACATCCTCAGACATTTGTTTCTCAGAGTAACCTGCGTTTTGATTACAAAGTCCTTGGCATGAAAACCTCAATAAAGAGTCTTTGTTGGTTGACTGTAATTCTAGCCCCGTCCTCCATAACTGTAGTAAATTCTTTATCACGCGAGGACTTTCTCTCTCGATTGCCAAGATCGCTGCCCGTCTTTGGTGGTGAATAATTCTGTCCATTTGGTAGCTCATCTAATGATTTCTCCAACTTGTAATCAGTCCGCAAACAAGAGGGACAGTTTCCCTTCTTCAAAATGAGCGGTAAACTCCTTGATCTG
>JAHPZR010015662.1:67500-80000 GCA_019787425.1 Platygyra sinensis | reverse complement strand
GGGAAAATGCGTTTCCTTTCTATGCTTAAAAGAAAATTTAAAGCACGTTTTTCAGTAATGGAAATAAGATATTATTGAGAAATCATTAAAAAAAAGCAATAGTTGGCGCTTTTTAAGAGCAAAATTGGCCCGCCACTGGATCAGTTCCTCGATTGTTCCATGTCCCAGAAAAAAGATCGTCTTCCCTCATCCGGCGGTTTTTGTTCGGAATATTTCTTTATCTATTTATTTATTTGCAAAATAAAATAAGCGAGATCTAGCAATATTTCATGGCTGTTTTAATGAAATAATTAAACTAATGGGAATTTGCAGTGGCATTTCCACGAAGTTGCTCTTTATTCACTGTTTCCAGATCGAATAAGAATTTAAAGTGTAGAAGTGCAGAAGTAATCTTACGTAATCCGTTAGAATTGTGCTTTTTGGCTTAAATAGTTGTGCTTTGGAAAATATTCTTTGGTTACATTCTGGTTACACGGTTCTTGGATTAAAACGATATCGTTGGACCTAACTTCTGACTGCTGTTGACGTCTCTCGAGATAATTTCCTGTAACAGATCCGGTACTTCCCCGCAGCCAGAGAATTTGCGAACAGCGCACATGGTAATGCGATAAATAGAGTTTGAAAGGGGTATTGCCTAACCCATAGAAATTATCAATACTTAGCAGACAACAATTACTACGTCCGCTCATGTCTTTCAAATGAAATTTAACATCAGCTTATCAAATCCCTTATTTTGCATGTGGCGAATAAAGTAGGTAAAGCATATCGTACCAGTTTGTAACACTGTTCATTCCACAATCACTTCATTACCTGAATCTTGATCTTTGGCAGGAGTGGCTTGCAGAGATGTAATAGTATTTTCTTTTGGAGTGATTGATAAAGGGTTTTTAACTGAGGAAAAAAAAAGGAAGACAAATAAATTTATTCTCGTCTAGTTGTGGGAATTAAACGTTTGCTGACACTGACTAATGATATTGTTGGACCTAACTTCTGGCTGCTGTTGACGTCTCTCGAGAAAATTTCCTGTAACAGATCCGGTACCTCCCGCAGCCAGAGAATTTGCGAACAGCGCACATGGTAATGCGGTAAATAGAGTTTGAAAGGGGTATTGCCTAACCCATAGAAATTATCAATACTTAGCAGACAATAATTACTACGTCCGCTCATGTCTTTCAAATGAAATTTAACATCAGCTTACAAAATGATCAAATCCCCTATTTTGCATGTGGCGAATAAAGTAGGTTAAGCATATCGCACCAGTTTGTAACACTGTTCATTCCACAATCACTTCATTACCTGAATCTTGATCTCTGGCAGGAGTGGCTTGCAGAGATATAATAGTATATTCTTTTGGAGAGATTGATAAAGCGTTTTTAGCTGAGGAAAAAAAGGAGGACAAATAAAATTATCATTCGATGCAGTTTTTCCTTCACTTCCATTGGCCGACAGCGCACCACGTGACCTGCAAATAACTGCCTACAAATAATAGTCTGCTCATGCGTAGTACCGTCTAAACGTGTTTCGCTGCAAATAATATTCTGCTCATGCGTAATTGGAACCACGTTCGCGAGAGCAAAATGGCTGATCGCTTCCCAGAGCTGTCAGGAAGTGATTAAAATATGAAAACAAACTTGGTGATCGAATGATAAAACAATTATTGAACTCGGTTATCGCAAAAAATCGTGATTTGTCAGTGTCTCGTCGATCAATTATTTGCCTCAGCCTTCGACTTCGGCAAATAATTGATCAGCTCGCCACTGACAAATTACGATATTTTGCTCAGCCTCGTCCAATAATTGTTAATTATTCCTGTCTAGTTGCAGAATTAAACATTTGTTGACACTGACTAAGAACTTTTTTTGTCTGTGAAAGTTTCGGTTAAAAATACTATAACTTCTTTTAGGCTGAAGAAGGTTATAGTAAAAAAAATGTTAATATTATCATACCTAACTGCAACTACGGTATTTTCAAACTGGCTGGTTCCACTCAATATAAGTAAAGATATCAAACTTAGATTCAGCTAGTTTTAATCTAAGGAACAATTCAGCATCTCCCCTAAAGAAACTCTGCGACTAAAATTGTCTGCTTATAGAGGGAGGAATGAAAGGTCGTTCCCCTTTTGTAATCGAAGACGAACTGATACCTGGAAAACACCAGCACAAATTTTGCGGAGTCGAAAAACAAGTACAAAGAAAAATAAGACGTGAAGACATTGTTTGCAAAGGCTTGTACACAAATGAATACCCTTTGAACCCACACGTTATAACACATGCTGATTATAAACCATTTCTGCTCTTTGCTGTGATCATGACCCCGGCACCGTAGCCTACTGCGGTTGAGAACACTGCCTTAGCTACCAGAGTTTTAATTGTATTTGTAAATAGATTTCTATACTGACTGATTTGATTCGTCTGTTGCGCACTGAGTCCATTTCGGAAGAAAGCCTAAATTAATTACATCACAAAGAACGCACATTGCCTGCTTTGTCGCATTTTGACATCCTCTGTACACCAGTCGTCCTTTATTTCAACCTAAGTAACAGAGACATATGAATGTTCAGGCAAGCGTCATAATATTTCTCTGGCTGGTGTTAATTCAGCGTACAACTTCCATGTCAGTGTTCACGAAATTTTTCCCGCAGTGAGGAGAACCTTTAGGGCTTCATTTAACCATATCCAATCGTGGCGTAGAGGGGGCAACAAAATGCCCGTGCAGATTTCAATGGTATCTAACTAAAACAGAATGAAAGCTGCAGTTGTCAAATATAATGACCAATACTAAACATTGTCAGCGAGCATTTGGGCGCATTAATTGTTTGCTCTCGTGGCGACGTTCCAATGGCAAACGTGTTTTCAAGCGATAATTTATCTGTTTTCGTTAGATTTTTATGACGATTTTATTTAAAAGTGTTCTCATATTTTCTCTGATTTTTCTAACTTAGTTTTGGAGCTGGCGATAATGTAATTTGTAGCGTCAGTTCTTTGAATTGACACACGCTAATGACTGGAACAAACAAGATTGGCACATTGGAGAAAAAAACTAGGGACGAGAGGGGGGGTAAAAATTATCTTTCACGGCGCGCCTTTATAGTAAGAATCAGGAGCAAAATGAAGGGGCAGGTTAAAAAGGGTTAAAGAACAACCGATTTAAATACAGCAATAACAGTAACGCTAAATAGTGGCTGGTCTTTTTCAGTACTAGCTAAAGCGCCACTTTTCCTAAAATGTATATTATAGAGAACATACCCCTTCTTCATCTTTTCCTTCGGACGATGTGATAATATCGTTAAAAGGCTCCATTTTCTGTAGTAGTTTGCATCCCAATGTTGATTCTTTCATCTTATTCTTAAGTTTTCCTATGTTAGATAAAGATGCTGGTTCCTCTAAGATGGATGCTCTGCGCGACCGTGGAGTGCGCGTTCTAGCCTGTCAGAAAAAGGCAAGAAACACCTTGTTTGTATCGAGCATAATTCCACTAGTATACTGATCCAAATACTGCAACCTGTTTGACTGACGGAGCGATCGTACACTATGGCCCCGTCCACACAATATGCTGGAGAAATTTGCAAAGGCGTCTTCATTCTGACAGCGTAGCATATGTTTTCCTTCCATACTATTCCGGAGAAATTTCCATACGCAACAATAATTGGCAATTTAAATTTGTGCTTGAGGAAGACTCGGGCAGGGGAAGCACAAGACTTTCGTAACCTGATCATTTTCGAAAAACTCCGTTTTAAAAATGTTTTCCGTCCACGCTTAAAGGCTTAGCTGGTGTTCCAAATTCCTCCGGTTGGGCCTCTGACTGTCAATATTGTGCGGTGGCTGGAGACATTTTCGTACTAAAACATTAAGATTTCTCGCTCTCAGTTGTCCCAAACTTACAAGGGTGTTTCTGTAGCTGTAAAAATAGTGATTTTTACAAAGATTTAACAAATATGTAACAAAAAAAATAGATATGATTTTAAGTTAGGTTTCATGGTTTACTGACAGAAGCTGCCTGAAGCGTTATTACTTTGCTCGAATTGAACCCGATATCAACACCACTAGAAAGAAACTTGAGCACCGCATGACTTCTAGATTTCAAGTCCCACCTTCCAACCACTCGGCCATGCCGCTGCGATAAACGATAGGGGAACGGTGTACAACATAGTGTCTTGAAGTGTTGCTCTATTTGGTGAAGTATATATTCCAATTTGGCCTCGACCTATCTATTTGGCTCTTAACTCTTTTATCTTGATCGGCGTCTCATGGACACTGTATTGTAGACCATTCACACCTGCTGCATGATATAACAAGCCAATCTGGTTCACGTACCATGATTTTCGCCGGGTGCCTGAACTTGGCCTTGAAGGGTTTCTTCCTTAGTGTGGTCCTCAAGGTGTCAGTGTCATCGTCGTCTTCTACCAATACTGTCTTATTCGCTGTTTTCTTCCTCTTGTTTATTCTCATTCTGTCAACTAGCTCAAGTAACACGGCATTGTCGTTGCATGGGAGATAAAGAGACACTACCCCGCTTGTCATAATTAGACGGCTAAGTCCTTCCATGGTGTCCACCCCTAAAGACGGCAAGTATGCAAATAACTATCTGTTGTATTGAAAACTATATCTCCACTGATGGATGGTAAACGGTGTTTTCGTGATTCGTGAACGGCCTAATGTTTTTCCCGTGAAAGGTGAAATGGCTTGTTTTTACCTCGGGAATTGTGATTTCATTAGAATCCGTGAACTGTGATTTTTCAAAATAATTCTCCGTGAAATAAGTATTTTATCCGTCGGGAATTGTGATTTCATTAGAAGCCGTGAACTGTGATTTTCCAAAATTATTCTCCATGAAATAAGTATTTTATCCGTCGTGAACCTTGATTCTGGTTGTGTCTCCTATCATTTGCCATAGTAATTAATATTGCGTGATATCCGTGACAGGACAATCATCCCTATTCGTGTTCTTGCTCGGATTTCTTTTTGCTGCGCTCAGAACAAGAAGCGGATGGATGATACAGACATCTAAAAAGGCCGTGCTTTAGACGTAACTTTTAAAATGTTCTAAGTTACTTAAGTTCATGTCAAAAACTGCCATTTTTTTCATGAAACGTGAAATGTCGATTTTATTTCCCGTAAATTGTGAAATAGGACCAATTTATTTTCCGTGAAACGTGATCTCGAATTCTCCCAACCCTCCTCATGTTTAGATGAGGCTATGTAAACACGGAAAAAAAATGCTCTATTGCTTAAGGATGACACGGCTCTTACTGGATTGTTTCTAAAATACCTGTCAGTTTCTTTAGAACTCTTTTTGCCTCCTCTCTGGTGCCCTTATCATCGTCGATGAGTCTGCGCACTACAGTGAGGTAAGCATCCTTGCGATGAACGTTCAATTCACCCAGTGCCCAGACTGCTGCCTGACGGACAGAAGGGTCCAAGTTGTACGTCAGTTCAATGAAGCGATTTTGGATTTCGACCATCTTTTCATCTGGAATTCCAAACTCTCTGAAAAAAGACCATAACAATTCCATTTTGAGTTATCGGGTGGTGATGTAATTTGAGGCCTTTCAAGAATGCGGCCCGGCTGAAGCCTATTTTTTACTAACGACCCAAGCACAAGAAAACGACTAACCGCTAGCGATCTCGCCCAAAACACAAGCATGAGCACGCAGGCATGCGTAGAATGGAAAATAGGCCATTTAACGGTTGTTTGTCTGTTTGGCGACCTGGGCTTTGGATGGCAACGAGGTTGGAGCTGATGTTGCTTTGATGCAGGCCCCTCTGCTTTTGTCATGTAAATGCACCTAGGAAGCATTAGAACAACAGGATTTTCACAACAAAAGCAGCGAGGTCTGTATCAAAACAAGGTCACCTCCAGCCTCGCTGCCATTCAAAGGCCAGGTCAGTGAGTAGACAACTGTAAAATGGCCTATTGCGTTATTTTCGGTTGAATACCTTCTCGATACAGTGAAAAAAGATGGCAGACATAACCGATTAAGCTTACTTAGGGCCGCGCCTTCTCACTTGGCAAAAGTATACGCACAAGCACAAGAAGAAAATAAAATAAACGATGATGATGATGAGGACTTTATTAAAGTCTCAAACCTACCAGCTGAGCCCAGACACTCTACTAATTGGTGAGACTAAATCAAATCAACCATAATCAAATCAAATCAAATCAAAAAACGTTTGTTCTGCTTGCGCGTGTGCTTGTGCGAGTCTCCACTACCGTTATGGTTGTGTTTATGCTTGTCGTCTTCATTACCGTTGTGCTTATCCGTGTGTTTGCACTTATGTCTTTGGTGATATGTAGTAGACAAAATTGAAATATTGCGTCGGCCGGGAGTCGAACCTGGGTCAACTGCTTGGAAGGCAGCTATTCTCAACACTATACCACCGACGCTACACGTCTCTAATCATTTTGATATGTTTGGAAAATATTTTACATCAGTTCTTCTCCTGTTCGTTTTCCCTTGTCTGGTCTCTCTTACCTATGAACGTTTATGAACTGCTCACAGATATCTTTAACGGTCTCCAAACTATCCATTCTTGGTAGAGTTTTCAACATGACGTCCAAAACATCCTCCACTGTAACATGACTTTTCAGCCTCTCCAACGTTGGATACCATTTCTTACGTTGGATGCGAGTCAGCAAAGGCACGTCAACTGGTGTGATCTCAAGCTGGGATGGAACAGAATTAAATCAACCTCATTGTTATCTATGTGGTTGTTCGATGTATAAAAACGAAGTAAAAGCTACGTCCAAAAAAAGACTGATATATCTTCACTACATGATAGGCACTAGAGTGCAGTTAACAACGATCGGTAAGTCTGTTAGGAAACCAATTACTTACTTTAGAAAGCTGTATCTCAGCTGCGGGATAAGAGAAAACTGCAGTTTATGCCTCTGGCTCGCTTAACCTAAACATACTACATCACATTGCCTTGGCTGAGCTCTGTTTGCTGGAGTTAACTATAAAAATTGGGACCATGATTTGCCATATTTTGGCCACCTTCATTGCCGTTTAATTCACAACAACTAAACCAAATTACATGAAATCTGATAACCTAATTTATTTCCAGCAAAGGTGAGGGCAAACATGGGCTTCGTTAAAAAAACTTTGCTTGCTTTGTTGCCTAGCCCCAACACTTTCAAGCATCTTTCATTGGTAATGAAATTTTCTGAGACAAAACGGAGTTGCCTATTTCTTCAACTCTCAACTATAGTAATAGAAACAATACCATAAACTTTCAATCTGTCGAGTTATATTCTTTCATCGGAAAACAACCCTTATTTCCCATTTTACAAGTTTTTGCGAGTACAAAGAAACAGGCACTGAGAATTTTAAACGAAAAGCATTTAGCTATCTAAACTACAAGTAGTCGGTTTTTTGTCTCTGAAATCCTCTCATTTAATATTATGCAGAATAAAGAGAAAGAGCAGAAAGCAGTAAATAAATAAAGAGACTGTTCGTCAAAGGCAGCTTTCTCCTACAGTTTTTTCAGATAAGATGAAAGGAATTTTTCGTCCCATGTCGATTTTAGTTAGAAGAGAGCAAGAGAAGTATTTTTTAGGCTGAAAATTGCAGTAAACTACGGTACAGTAAAATTTCAAGCGGGGAAAGAGGTTTCAAGATTCGAGGTTCTCTTAAGCAGGCTTCTCTTCTTTAGGAGTCAACAGTCGAGATAAAATTGTTTATACATGTATAGATGTAATATAATCTGAAGGGGATACAACGGGAAATGCGAAACACCTAAGCCCCGCTAAATAGCGGTTGGTAATTTTGATAAATAAATTCTTGTCGTTTTCAGTTTTGAGGCATGCAGCTACGGGAAAAAACTAAAGTTCTTAAAACTAGCATATTTGCCCTCGAAGCTTCGCTTCTCGGGCAAATATTTGTTTTAAGAACATCAAATTTCCGCGGGGCAGCTATCAGCCGATAGTTCCTCGACAGAAACACTCTATATAACAATTATTCCATGAGCCCGCGTTGGATATGAAGTGATAGAATAACCAACGAGCGCGTAGCGCGAGTTGGTTATAATCACTTCATATCCAACAAGGGCGAATGGAATAATTGTTTTAGTAAATTCTCAAACCGGGTTTTGCCGCCGATTTTTATTTCCACAATTTTACAAAGCGAAAAATTTTAAACTTGGCGCACTAATTTCCATATGACGTAAAACTCGGACTATTGGCTCATAGTCGGAGTTTTTTAGCCAATCAAAAAGCTAGAAATGCAATAGTCGGAGCTGAGAATTTACTAATGTTTAATTAGTGTGCAGCGGCTTGAACTCGTCTACGAAATGACTACGTTTTTTCGTTTCGCTAAAGGTCTGGAGGAAAATTTTGATGAAAATGGATAATTAAAATCCTGAGAGGACTAAACGAAGGACATTTACGGTTTCTTGACTTAAAAGAAGTTGGAATTATTGATCAGTTTGTTACCTTCAAAACATTTGTCGCGCCTTCACTTTCACTAGAAGACCGAAATAAGTCTTCCAGAGATCCTTCGCCTTCTTCATCTTCTTCATCACTGGCCTCTGTAATTTCTGCGGGTGATTCTTGCGTGTCTGTCTCTGACCATTCGGGACTGCTAGCCGGACCCTCCTCGCTGGTTTCCTCCTCCTCCAGCTCTTCCTTCTCCTTCTCTAACAGTTCATCAATCTCTTGAGGTTCCTCCTCCTCTTCCGTTTCTTCCTCTCCTTCGCTTTCTTCGAATTCCATCAGTGAGAAATCACTAAAAGGTTAAATATAACTGGGTTCTATTTCTTTCAAAAATAAAACAGAGGCTAAACAGTATCGGTTTCTTCCCGGTTTCATAGAGATAAAGAACGCTCACTGAGCCAAAAAAGAATCATGGAAACATTCTAGCTGCGAGTTTCACGAAAGACTATGGCATAATTTAAGTTTTGTTCAGCTTTATGGACGTGGAAGACGGTGGGACATTTACTTGTATTGAGATGGCATAATAGAACTCGAACAAATATACATACTTGTCTAGATAATAAATTAAAATCGGTTTGATACCGTCTTTAAAAAAACCTAATTTCAAAACAAACGCATGCACTAACAAGACTTTTTGCCAGAAAAACGTTAGGCTTCATCGGTGGGTCATATAAAAGGTCCAAAAGTATATGTAAATATACCAGGGGTGTGATCGTGAGAGGAGTCATATTATTCGTATATATAATCGATTAGAATCAGTGTGAATTACAAAATGATTATTTCAGTACCTAAATTGTCCTCTTGCTTTAGACCTAGGAGATAATCGACGTCTTAACTTGGAAGAATCTCGGTCAGAAACTCTGCGTCTTCTGGACTTTGTTCTTCCTTGCTCCTTTTTCTTAGCACTTTCTTCACTTATCTTAGCCTTGACAAGTTCTCTTTGCATTGTTGTAAAAAGAGTCCAAAAATCTTAAAAGAGAAAATTAGTTTTAAAAAAAACCGTGCAAAAATAGCTCGTTACACCATCCTCCCATAAGCCACCACAGTGGGTCAAAATGTTACGTTGTGTGTGTATATTTCCTTTCAATTTTTAAATGTGTTTATTTACGTAAAAAGTTAATAAATTTAGAGAGAAAATCCGGTACTTTCCATTCAGAAATTTCCGTTTCTTTTACTACCCAGGAATGCGATAATGTTTCAACACCTTATTATTCAATTTTTGCTCTATTATCTTTCAAGTGGTAGAGTAGAATAGTACGGAAAGGAAACGCGAAAAATGTAGGAACCTTTAATTCTTTCTTCATATTGAAGTTCGTCATCCTCTCCTTCCCCTTTGGTCTCTTCCTGTTTCAGTTCTCGACGTTTTATACGGGGTATTAGCATTGGAGGTGGTCTCCTCGGTTTGATGAGACTTCGCACAACAGAATTAGGAATGTAGCCGTCTGGTGCACATGGCCAATAGACTTCAGTGGTTGCCTTTTCACTTTCAAATGGTGCTGTAACTTGGCCAAGCTGAGAACCTGTCTTGGTTGTTGACTCTTCGTCTACGTTGTCCTATCACAGGAACAAACATCTGAACATCGTACAGACGTAATTGAAAGGTAAAGTCCGCATACGAGCTAAGGGGCTCATCAGGCTGGAGATAATCCCAGTTTCTGCAGCTTGACGCGACTAGGAGTATTTCTAATCATCCCAGTGGGATGCTAGTCGATCACAGGGTTACCCCCAGCATTGCATTCGCCGGTACCCATTTGTACACCTGGGTGGAGAGAGGTACTGTAAGGCGAGTAAAGTGTCTTGGCCAAGAACACAACGTAATGTCTCTGACCAGGGCTCGAACCCGGACCGCTCGCTCCGGAGTCGAGCGCACTGACCATGAGGCTAACGCGCCTCCACTGTACATAACTAAAACACCTCATCAACATGGCATAGCCGTCGGGCAGAAATAGGACTGTGAAAATATAGCCTGCAAAAATTCATTTTTGTCATTACATTTTTTGTCCAGTTCAAACATATGGTCTTTCATATATTCACACACAAAGAACAAATATCGCTGTATCAATAAATGAGCAACCATACTCAGTTCCTAAAGACATTCTTCGGCGGGAAAGTGAAACATCTGGCAATTATAATTTTGTGCGAAGTTTAGAATGGACGCGCCAAATGGCGCGACATGTTGTTTTTACCTTTAAGTCAACTGACTTTTTTATCTGTGAGATGTTTATAGTCTTTGAACGTGATTTCGTGGAAAGACGGTTCAAAGCCATCATCACGTGAACCTGAATAATTAAAATAAAGACATTAGACTATCTACAAACCAACAAAATCCTAACTCGTTTTGCCAGTAGAAGGTTAGATGTAATGATATTTTAGGGTTGCTAGTTACTTACTGGTGAAAATCCTTTCCTCGGACGGCGTCTAAATTTCACTACGTTTTCATCGCTAGAGATGAGAGGTTACCAAACTGAGTTACCAATATAACAGTCGCGTTAAAAATGTGATTTTCATTCTACTATGTTTTTAATAATAAAAATACAAATGTAATATTCGTGCCTGAGTCGACAGCCTCCTGGTTCGTCTTCTTCTCTCAAAGACGTGCTGTTCCTCTTCTTCTTCCTCTGTTTTGGGTTTCTCGATAGCTACCTCTTTCTGTCGGGAAAATAGAAGTCCTTTTTAATATGGCTACTATCTCCTAGTACTTGTTGTTCTACAGATTATGGAATAATGTTCATAGTGCACCGCAATGATGCACTGTTGTATTCTAATCAAAGTTGGATGAGACTTCTCAGTTTGAAAAGGGAAAATTCCTGTAGTCCTGACTTGACTGGTAGACTTCTATAAGTCAATCAGTTTTGGGGGTTGCTTTCGGAGACAAAAAAAAAAACAAACTAAAATTGCATGCGAGCACCATTTGCAGCACACGGCAAGAGAAGAACGTAAACTGCAATAGTTCCTCTAATAGTGACAAATCAAAGGTAAATAAATGACATATTTTCCTAACCATACCTTTTTCCTCTTCCTGGATATTTTAATTTCGGGACGTTCGAGCGAACGTCGCTTGCTAGCGTCAAGAGACGTCTTGGGAACACGGTCAGGATCGTACCAAAACTTCAACATATCATTAAACTGCACGTGCTCTTCAAGAGGATCATTGTCGAAGTGCATCTTGGACAGAATTTCCAAATATGACGGTGGTAAGTAGTTTATGACTGTCACCACGCTTATATGAGACTGGAAACCCACTAAAAGGTCTCCCCGTGAGTTTGCGAAGCAAACACCGCGTAAAGATTCGTCAAAACACATCTCTCGCACCAGCTGATTTTCAGTGTTCCAAATTTTGACGCTGTGATCTTCACTAGAAGTTGCAAACAAGCCAAGTGACGAGCAACAAGAGAGCTGTTGAAGACAAGGATAATATTCAGTCACTGGTTTGCAAAACTGCTGGCACAGCGCTGCATCCTTACAAGAAAGGATTAGCGTGATAAAGGCAAGGGAAGACAGTAAAACAAGACGATCTAAGATCGTAAGTCGGGCTAAAGGAAGATATGCTGCTACTAGTTTTGACCAGTTACTTGTTTGGCCAAGTTGCTCGTTTGTGGGCGTGGTGTAATTTTTTTTGTCCCCTAAGGCTATTCGCCGTTTTCGACCGTTTAGCGTCGTTCGACCGACCCAGGTTTTCGCGTTTTCCAAAAAAATGTTATGAAGAAGGTAATTACACATAATTTCAAAACATTGTCAGTTTACTCTGCAACACAGTCAATGTTTTGTCATTTTTTTTTCGCCACGTCTTGTCATTTCCAGGCTCCGCATGTTATTTTGCTGAGGTAAACAAAATAGACAGGCCAAACACGACTCCTACGGTTCGTGCCATTTGTACACTAAGTTTGCCGTTTATATTTCGGTCGTTCGACCTTTTTGTCGCTTCACTCTTGTTTATGAAGGGCATTTCGTATTGTGTTATTATGAGAAAGCTAGAGCCGTTACACGTCATAGGTCTGCATGATTTCTGCGCGCTGTTATCTGCGTATTGCCGCCTCGTTGAGTTCGACACCTCTATAATTTGCCATGCG
>JAHPZR010015662.1:52500-62500 GCA_019787425.1 Platygyra sinensis | reverse complement strand
CACCGAAACTGTTCCTTAGGCCCTTCTATGAATAAAGTAAGTTTATCTTGTTCAGCAAATACCAATAACGGTGTCCAAGAAGTTAAGTCCTTCTTTAGTTATGAATTAATTGCTTCCTAAATTTTCGTTGTCATTGTCGTTATGGGCAAATATCATCAAGTGACATTTTAAATTATTATGTATTCCTTGTTGGTTATCAGTCATATTTCATATTTTGTACATCCAAATAGAATATTGAAATACAAAAATGACACTTTCAAGTGTCTCTTACCAACATGGGTTTGTATCGCTCTCAAATACAAGAACTTCTCCTGTTCCAAGCAGGAGGTAAATCTTTTCCTGTCTCGGATCATGAGCCACATCAACTATATCGGTTGTCATGGTAGTGATGGGCAGCACAGTTGTCAGTTCGTAACCATGAACAGGAGATACAAGCCGCACCCCACCATCCTCAGCAAGGACTAATACCCTTGCGGGATACCCTGGGGATTTGACTCTGGCCCATCTTAAAATGCGCGAGCTTAGAGCAGTAAAAAGACTATGAAATAAGTTCAGGCTCCATATCTTCACGTGATGGTGCGAGTGATAGTATAGCAGATCACCACTGAGAAGATCCATTTCGATGATCTCTTCGCCTGTTTCCAGTTTGAAGGTCTGGGCGCATGTGTCCAAGTTCCATAACCTGATAGTCTTGTCCAAGGAGCTGGAAACAAGAAGCGGTTCTTGAGGGTGTACCAGCAGTTTTGTGATCTCAGCAGTGTGGCCTTTGTGTAAAATGAATGCAAACCTTTGTTATTCCAGATAGCAATTGAGTAAGACAGCGTTATCTCGTGTTTATATATAAGACATACAAGATATACAACTGAAAAAAGGAAGTAAACAACATAGGAAAGATAGTTGTTCGCAAACACTGTTTTTGTACTTAAATGGTCAAAACGTTAAATAAAAGAATTCTTTGTTTCACCAGCCAATAGTTCTCTTGTTGGCATATTAATAACAATAAGTGGCGTCACTGATATCTTTGCCATATAGTTATGGTAAAAAAAGATCTAATAATTTAGGCCGCAATGGAAAAGCAACGTTGAAATACTTTTGGTAACAGCAAACATATCTGATTGGCAAGTAGTGCTACAAATCTTATTAAAGCCAGTTAGGCCGGTATTAGGTAAAACATAACGTTACATCTTACAACTAGACTAAAAACCATACGTTTTCTGCGCAGTTAACCTTACCTAGAAATTGTGTTATCATTGGAAAACTGTTAAGACTCGTACTCCAGGCTCGAATCGATCCATTTTTGTCACCTAAAAAAACCCATAGCTTGTGAAACCATAAAAGTCCTTTGAATATGATTTAAGGTAGAATCTCCCGCAGGGAAAGTGATGGCATAATTCCTAGCGCAAAGAAACCTTAACAATAATGTTCATAAAAACGTACGGAAAAGTCATAAAACCTTCAAACTTAGTAGACACAATGTCCTTAGTACAGGAGCAAATATTGCAAAAATTTGGCTTTCTTTGTGCCATATATAGGCGGTGTTGGGTTCGCAAGGTATTGTGGTAAAATGTACAGCCGCCATCTTTTTTCCTGTGGTGGATTAAAAACTGCTTTAATGATTGTCTAAATATGAAATATCATCATTTCTAATAATGATTGTCGTACAAGTTGCTTTAGTCCAATGTCAGAACAGAGCAACTCGGTTTCAGAGCAGTGCAAGAAACCATCACCGAACATTTACTGAACCTAACTCTAGCCAGTGGATCCAACAAATTGTGTAGCATCCTTATACCATTTGCGCTCTCGTATGGCAGTCATGTTATTTCTCGCTGATCCCGGTTACCACTTTGACGAGTGATTAAAAGGAAGAAATGTGATCACACTAGCCAGAACTATCCCGGTAATAAGCTAGCCTCGACAGAAGAGAATATATATATGAGAGTGTACTTACATTTCCTTGACTTACCTGTTATGAAGTAACTTGCAGGGTTATAAAACACACACGTGGTAAAAGAAAAGTCGCATTTCTTTCGAAAGAAACATCTTTCCTTGTGAGTTTGAAGATCTATCATACATATCGTCACATCTGATATTGCTAAAATCTGCTTTGACGCGTCATCGAGTGCTAATGACATTACCCAATCAAACGGCGTGAAAGAACAGCTTATCAACTGACCGGGTATTAACGAATCTGTTTGGCCAATCGGAAACTTCCATGTCTTTATTCCGCCGGCAATTCCAGTGATAATTTCGTCTCTTATTTCATTGTAAGCGAGGCTAAGAACAGTTTTGTTCATCGAGGTCGTGGAAAGAATATGAAACTTGGCACTGAAAATTCTCATCGACAAATCTGTGCAATATGTGACATATACCCAACGTCTTTGGGCAAACAAAATGTGCAAAAATTTAAGATCTGTAGGAATCGTTTTAAAACTACCATTTGTTACATTTCCGGGTTGTTTTTCCTTCGAGAAGTTCCAGATGTTAATTTCGTTCTTCTTGCCAACGCCGTGGTGTGATATAAAGCTGTGCCCAGAAGCGGAGTTAACATGAGCTACTATTCTCAAGCGCTCAGGGTTCCAGATGTCATTTTGTAGTTGAAGTCCGTAAGGAATGCCAACACAGAAGGGTATGTCCTTTTGGTCTGCGACTACGTCCTCAATCTGAGGGAAAACCTCACCCCATGGAGGAATTTTTGCTTTGAATATAAACGTCATCGTGAAACCAAATTCAGAGTAGTTTTCTCCTTGTTTTCAGTCGTGGATGTGGGAAGATCTGCCTTAGCTGCGTCCTCTTTAGCGAAAACTTTGTTTCTTGTGGGTGCTTTTGGCGATGAATCTATCGTCCTTGATAACACACCTTTACGGGAAGTTACTTTAAGTTGAATTAAATACTGTATGAAAGTCGTTCGCAACGTTTTTAACTCGATTCTTAAATAAAACAAAGCATTGTGTACGTAATGTTCTAATTGACTGGAGACATTCAGATGCGCGCGCGTAAGCGACATCAAAAAGCTAATTCTATTCCACAAGCAACCAGTGAACTTTCATCTTTTAGAGTTGCTAAGATCCAGTTGAATTTTTTTTAACTAAAAAGAGTCCTTTTTGCACAAGCTCTATTTTCGTTGGCATGGTTTTGGACAAAGCCTTCCTAAAAATGATTCCGCAAAATTAAGTTTAAAAGTTGTCGAAGGATATTTTGAAACCATTTCTGGATGTTCCCTACTAAGTCCTGTTTCGAAAAATGTAATAAAAACGATAGGCCACCTTCGCTTGCAAAAGAGATATAAAGGACAAATTTTACCCGATTTATGCTTATCACGTGCGTGTTTTATGGTTCACGTTACATTTTGTGGTAGTTGGAAGCAAAATACTTAACTTAAAACTTAATAGGTAGAAAGTACCGAACATATCGAACATATAATATCATAATTTATTGGAACATTTGCGTAATTTCAATTTCGCTGTCAAACTTTGTTTGAATGAAACTACTTGAAGTTTTACATGTACAAGTGCTGGTGAGCGCGCGCTTATGATGCGAACATCGTGCCCAATAATTCGTTAACGTCTCAATAAAGGCCATACTAAAAACAAACTTTGAAAGGTAAGTTGACTTAATTTTTAGGTTTACCACCGTTTTCGTTGATACGCGACTTTCGAAAACAAAACACCCGCGGAAACGTTTTCAAAATTTCTGTCAATCATACATGTTATCGACAGATCGGATCAAAATCCACCAATCACAGCCCGCTGGCATGACGTAAAGAAGCTCTGAAGGTCACACTAGTGGCTGTGATTGGTGGATTTCGATCCGATCTGTCGATAACACGCAAGACTGACGGAAATTTTGGAAACGTTTCCGCGGGTTTTTTTTTTCCAAAGTCGCGTATCAACGAAAACGGTGGTAAAACAATTGAAAGTTGTCAAGTTCCGATCCTGGACGCATACTGAAATCTCAATTGATCGACATTTTAGCAATTTTTCTGGTTAGCACCAAGACTCGAGACCGATCTGGGGAAATCGGAAGGTGAGCCAATCTCGTTCCCAGAGCCTAAATTACCCTTGTGGATAAGGGTAACGAAGGCTCTGGGAACGAGATTGAAGGTGAGCCAGCCGTGATTACTCTCAGAGGCTACTCTTTTTACGCAAGCTCAGAACTTAAACGCATGCGCGCAACACAACCGGAACCGGAAAAAAACATTTCCTGTTCTTGATTTTTAAAATCATGAACGTTGTTGTTGACCGAAAGGAGACGAGATTGGCATTTTAGGCATGACGTTTAATCCAATTAATCACAATAATAAGAAAGCTTGCGAACGCCACAATAAGTCATCAAACAAAAACGGAATGTGTTCTGTGATTCTTGGTATCACGAAAGTCTAGACCTGGAGAAGGATACTCTAAAGAAGACAAAAACGTGGAACTTAACATACAAACAGAAGAACAACATGCTATGCTAAGAACTGGTCAGTGGTATTACTGTAAGAAAAATACTGAGTGGGAGAGGTATCAAGTAAGGGATTATGTAGTTCCGAAGTTTTATTCAATTACGTGAATCGATTTAGCTCATGGGGAATTCCTTCCATGTTCCAGAAAACACCTTTCTACGCAATGACACTGTTGCCCTGGAATGAGAAAGCATATTCATAACTATTAGATATGATAAAATTAATCCGGAGCTGCAAACTGTATTTAGTTCTGCTACATGTCGGCTAAGTGTAGAACGCATATGAAAAGATCATTTCAAGGGGAACACATCCCGAAAACTCCGAAGAAAAGCGCGCTATTTTTGTGGTTGCTCTGCGCAGGTTTGAGAGCAATGCGCCAAGTGATGAAGGCAAACCAATTGCCAGGGATGCTTCCTTCTATCATTTGAAATTGTATTCCCTAGCTCTTTCCGTTGAGCACGAGACTAAAGGTTCGTTCACAAAAATAACGATCAACAGCAAAAATTACTTGGCATTACTAATTTACTTCCGACTGCAGTCTGAGGCCTTCTAACCTTTTTGTGATAAAGAATTAAAATAAAAGAATTAAAATTCTTTATTACAACTTTGACACCCTACATGTTATGACCGTAAAAAATCCGCTTGAGAATGTTATATTCTCCTACTTTCTCGACTGAAGCGAGCAGAACTTGTAAGCTACTTGAAGTCCGGCGTTACTATTTACCGGAAATGAGGTTGAAGTGTTTGACTTATGATCGTACCGCATGATAACTGCAGTTGTGATCAGCATACAAACTACATCACCTGTAGTATTAAGGCAATCACAACTTATCCATTGACTGTGTTTCTGGTCTAAGGAAGAGAAGTTTTGGAGAGGTCGGGACCTAGCTAGATACATAATCAACACTGGGCCTGCCAGATGTAGTATGCACCAGTGCTTTTCAATAGTCCCAATAGGTACTAATAATCACTTTCACTGTCTTTATGTCGTTCTATTCGTAGCTCTGACACGACAATCCGATGGCTTACAAATTGCACATTCAGTGCCAGAAACTTAACTCAAGTAAAGATAAGAGTGCATTGCGTTTTCAATCATATGATTGTTGGCATGCATCCACACCGCCAACAGACATTTCATCTCTTTTTCTGATTCAGTGGTCAAACACCTAGTCACGTGCGGTCGTGAAGTCGCATCACAAATATATATGACGCGTGCAGACGAGAGAGGAACAACAACAATAAAATGTGAAACCCAATACTGTCGATTGTCAGTCGAAAATCAACGGGGTTTAGTAAGCCAAATTAACCAGCGTGGATCCTGTCGGAAGCATCTTCATATAGGCTACATCCAAGTGCTTTATAAAGCTTAAAGTAATCATTGCCGGATTAACATACATGTTCTTTTTACTTACCTTCCCATATTTCCCAGATGCTGCAGCTGGGAGAATATGACAATGTGGCCTTGATAGGTCATCAGTTGCAATTTAGGTGTTGTCTAGATCATTGTTATATGGGTGAAGTTCACAAATGCATTTAGGTTCGCAATCCTCGACTGAAGACTTGATTTCATTACTTGGACAAGAAGAAAGAGTAAATTTAAATAGACTTTGTTACAATATCAATGTCGATTGCGTCGCTACCACCAAATATCTTACACTGTTATTTACGCTGTGTGATTTAAGGAAGAATGCAAATCAGAAAACCCGACTGATGAATAGTTGGGTGTTGTGTAGTTTTCTTGTTCGTACTTCATGCAATGTCAAGCACGCGAGAAAGGATTTAAAACGTAAAAGGAAGTCAGTGCTCTTCAAGGCTCCCGTATGTGATATTGCTGGTCGCACCGCTCAAGTTGAGATTGCTGCATGCATCAAGTACCACGAGGACCTTTGTGGCAAGGGACTGGATAGTCGCGTTTGGAGGATTGATAGTGTTGATAAGTAGCTCGGATTACTCTCGCAGTCGAGGTCGCCAACTCCTCCAGTTTTACAGTCGTTTAGCTTTTTCTACTTCATGATATACAAAGTGGTACATGGGTTTTGAGTTCTTTTACTCAAATAGTTAAGGTTGTAGATCAGTTTTTCGGTGTCTTTTACCAAGTTCTCCGCGGAAGAGAGACTATGATAAAATGGTAGCCAAAAACCGCATGTTTACCCCATAATTATATCAGAAAGCATAAGACAAGACGGCCGTTTAGAAAAGGTTACCGCAGAACTGCACCGCGCGACTTCCCTCCTTCCACAGCCTGCAAACACAGAGTCTCCCCCCTCGAAAATCTGTTCAATCAGTGTTATCCTTATCCTTCTTTTTTTCTCTCTTTTTTTTTGCGGAGGCGGAAGAAAGAAAAAAGTGGCCCTTGTATGCAATTCCGCCCAACAAAAGAATTAAAAGAAGGCCAGATATCGATGTGAGGTGTGATGCCAGGTTGGATAGCCAGTGAATATGGCAATAAGGCACGTTTTCTCCTTTCGGATCGTTCCCGCTAGTATCTCTAGATCTGACCTCACTGTCCCTTCTACACTTAATATAAAATACAACAAATGTAAGCAAACCAGATAAGTTTAGGCCAGAGTGGAAGGGTGATCCGGAGTCCTTTCGGCAGTTTGTTGTCAACTTGCCCTTGCATTTAGTTGCAAATTAAACCTAGCAGCTGTTCTCCGTGGTGGTTAATTAAACGAGACGAAAGCTCTATTTCCCTCAAAGAAACGTTCATATCTGTGCTCTTGAATTAACGCTCTTGGGAATAGTTAATTGTCATGAAAATAGAACAGATATAGAGTGCCTAATCTGTTCGGCTATGTCGTTATGCGACGAGTCAAAACTGTAAGTTCAATCAAGCCCGAGTGCCTGAAATCTGGTTTTTCCTAGGGATAAATAAACAGTGTTGTGGTTTATTACTGAACACCTTATTCACGGTGATTCTTTTTTGTTTTTTGTTGAACAAACATCAGCAACTTTAACTTCTCCAGGTATGACAGAATGCAATAATTGAAATGACTCGAGCACGTGCGCTGAAGAAAGCCATGTTGTCTGTCATTGCTTCTTGTACTGAATAAAACTTCCAGAACTGTATTAACCGAACACTCTAGAGAATAAAATTAAGAAGTGGTTCTCCAACAAGCACTTTCCGGTAGGTTTCATTGCCATTAAAGAGTAACTTTTGAGAACAGATACCATGTTAATTCTTGTAATCAAAAAGAAACAGTCACGGTCATTATTTATACACATGAAAATTGAATCACTGTGCAATAATAGCGATTTGACACGGCTGAGCTACGTGCTTTTATGCCCTTTATGGCCTAGTCCCGTTATATAATCTACTTATCTTTCTCAGATGCTAAGTTGGCGTATATCTCAGTCTTTAACCCTGGAAGGACTGGAAGGGGTTTCACGTTGTTTGTTGCTATGGGCCAAAAAGCCGCGTTTACAAATAACAGATTTTGGTCGTGTAAATGAATTCATCCTTCAAAGGTTTCCCTGTAAGCATCCTGTGTGTGATCAAAGTGACCCTGCTGGCAAACTAATTTTGTGGAATATAATGTGATGAGTGACAGAGTTATCCATCACATTCCATACTCGAATTTGTTTCAGTCATGTCTGTTTATGATTAGCAAGGCTGTCTGGGTACAATTAACTTGCGTCGGTTCAAGTGCGCAGCTGAATCACTCAGTTAAAGCCGACTAGTGCTCGTAATTCTAGCGGCGAAGACTTCGTGATGTTTGCTCGCACCTTTGTTCACCAGAAGGGAAAGAAGTCGCTTACAGACGGCAGAATTGCAGATGCGATCGGTAAGAGATCATCTCTAGACTATTTAGACTGTTTATTTCAGCTTAAAGTGATCAATTTTTGAGCATCTTATCAGCTGATGAGACCATCCTTAAGTCTGAATGAAAACTGGTGCCTGTTCTTGTATTTAGAAGCATACTTGCAAAAGAAGTTTTCCAAATTTTTCTCATTGGATGCAGTAAATTACATGGGAAGCTAAAACATGTGCACTTATGCGTAAAATCCCGGGTCATCCAAAAAAAAAACCAGAGGCACACACAAGAAAAGTCTTATTTTAAGTTGCAAACAATGCCAACATAATTCTTATTTTTCGGTCATAAAAGTCTGCAAAAAGATGGTGTAAAGAAGATTATATCCCTGTCAATTCATGGAGATCTGATCATTTTCTCACTTAACTTGAGGGAGCGGGCACGATATATCGATGGCCTGATATTATAGTCACCGCTCATGAGGTCCGTTTTAGACATATCTTGACCATCCATTCTGTCGCGTTCTTCCCATTGGCAAAGTGTTTTACTCTCACAATATACTGACGCCAGTGTAGTCTGCAAACAGGAAAATAAATGGGCAGTGGCATAGGGGTACTCGCACCTCATCCAGGGCAAGGATAATACTCCGCTTGTCGCCTCATCCTACGACCGAAGACCATAGTCATAGAACAGGAGGAGCGAGCAATGATGACCCCAATTTTAACACTGCTATGAAACTTAATTGCATAACAGAGCCGGACTATTTTTACAGTCTAGGTCAAGCTGGTCAAGTATTTTTCTCGCTTATATCATGTACAGGAAATGGAATCTTGACCAATGTGATGCTGACAGGATGTTAAAACTATTTCTTTTAATGCCAGCTCGTAGAGTTTGGCAATGCATAAACACCTTTTTCAGTCGCATGTGTATGATGATTTTCTTTAATTTGATCCTTCTTTTTCTTCCTCGTGCACTGACTTGTCTTTTGGCACGGAGAAACAGTTCTTAATTTTCAACTGACGAATCTCCAAGTTTCCTTAGCGGTTATGCATCGGTTGTTGCATTTTCTCACTGGGAGGATTTCAGTTTCAGTCAAGACGTTTGCTATACTCATTTCATACTCACTTGAACTAGTAGACATCACGGAAGATATCAATGAAATGTTTAAAGAGCGTAAATTATCCTCGCTGACCTTACTTCAAATGGCTACAGCCTCCGTTTATGGGTGGAATTTTGGCAGCAGCTAGCAGGAGTCTAAACGAGCCCGGTGCACGCGAGAATTCTACTTCTTAGTTACGTTATACTCGACTGTTTACATGCGCCAATGTAAACAAGAATCTAAATCTTGCATGTGTTATGATTCTAATGATGGGTAACTTGATACAGTTTATAAAATTGTGATCATATAAGGTCTAAAACCAAATTGATTGCAAGGCTGGTAATACGGCAGAAGGGCAAAATTTATTGGCCTATATTTCAACTAGCAGAGCTAGTCTTCTTCAGGGCCAGTACTTAATACAGGAAAAATAACGGCTCTAAAATTTGAATATAGGTGACGTCTGGTACGAGCATTTCTTGATCAAGAGATCTGGCAGTAACAGGCCAAGCAGTTTAATTATTCGTTATGTGGTCCCCTGCATCCAAACGTTGTATATAAGGTCTGTTCTGATTGGCTTGACACGGTCAAGTCATTTCCCATTAGGCTGCGTAGACGTGGCTACAACGATATATCATCAGACGGCTATCACGATTGTGTCTTGTTGGTTTTATCAGGCAAAAAAACAAATAAAATATTAGCTGCTTC
>JAHPZR010015662.1:5000-47500 GCA_019787425.1 Platygyra sinensis | reverse complement strand
TAAATGTGTTGGAATCATGTTTTCGAGAGAAAAATGGCAGATCGCTTCACTGAGTTGCCAGGAAGTGATTAAACTATGAAAACAAACTTGGCAATCGAATGATAAAACAATTAATTAACGGAGAAGAGCTCTCAGGTCGAAATATTCAGAAAAAGAATCTTCTGAGTCCCCAACGGGATTCGAACCCATGACCTTCTAGATACTGGTTGGACGGTCTAACCACTGAGCCATGGGAGACTCGTGGTGAGCAAGGTGATTTCCTAGGTTCCGTTATGTGAGACACGTGTCCTGCCATACTGCAAGGCTCAAAATGTCGAATTGATGATAAATGTGAATAAATGATAAATGATTGGTCACTTGGACAAAGTGTAAATAACGGGTGTCCCGTAGCTCAGTGGTTAGAGCGTCCAACCGGTTTTCTGGAAGGTCATGGGTTCGAATATCGTTGGGGACTCAGAAAATTATTTTTCTGAGTATTTCGACTTTAGAGCGCTTCTCCGTTAATTACACTTTATCCAAGTCACTTTATCCAAGTTATCACAGATAAAACAATTATTGAACTCGGTTATCACAAAATATCTTGATTTGTCAGTGTCTCGCCTTAATTCGGCTTCGGCAAATAATTGATCTGCTTGCCACTGACAAATCACGATATTTTACCCAACCTCGTCCAATAATTGATAATTATCCACGAGTGCCCCACAAAAATTCCAGAAAGTTCCAAGGAGTCAAGCAAGACAAAATAGCCTGGGACCGAGATCTTGGAACCGGTATGCATAATCGCGGACTGCAACGGCCTGACAAACAAGAACTTCATCCTTTGCGCTTTCTGACCGTCTTTTCTTCTTCGCCCATTTTCATCTTTCTCTACAGTCGTCAGAGAAAATACATCAGCAAAAACAGCAAACAAGCTACAACTGCTTCAAGAACGAGTCCCGGTTTTTTTTAACAACAGCTGCAAACAATCAAGACAAGAAATGCAATCAACCTTAAAAAGACCGCGTTCACAAGAATTTTCGTTCAGGCAATCCCAAGCCAAAGTTGTTTTTTTACCTGCCAATTATCGATTTTGTTTTCTTGAAATATTTGTAATGATTAAAATTTTTCAGTCCATCCTACAGTTATTACCCAAAAGTCATTGCATAAAAAGCCAATTTAAATCATTTTGTTGACAACAGATTTACCTTAACGCACGCAGAGTTGGTCGTGTGTAAAGCGAAACACAAGTGTGACGGTACTTCATATGTTCTGTTAGTCTGTGTGAATTTTAACGATAACCTGAAGATAACTTAAGTCCTGAGATACGCAATGCGTTGTTATGCAGTGCACCTTAAACCAAGGTTGGTAAATGCCTTCATTTTATTTCTATTTTATTAAAGTAAAGGGCAAATTGCAGCTGTTTGCTATATGAACACTCTTTTTGAAGCGAGCAACAGTGTCAGTGTATACAAATTGAATTTGTTTAGGGCAACAGCAATTTGATAATTATTGAGCAAGGTCGGTTGGGGACATGGTTTGGGTGAACAGATTTCTTGTTTAGTCGATCAAAGGTATAGCAGTTTAACAGTTCCTTTGGCCACCCACTACGTTTGATCTTCACATGATAATACAAAATCTGACTGGAGGTCTTGTTTCTTTACAAAATATTTTGCCCTTCATTTTGTTGTGCTTTCAACTTGCAAAAGTATTCAACGGTGCTAGTTAAGCACTTGTTGTACAAGAAATAATTGCAGGATATTTTTTTCAATACTTTGTTTATTCGTGATTGAGGAATAGTTCCTGTTGGAATGACCTGCATTTAGTTGAACCCGCAGTTGGACCATGAACTTATTAGAGTGAAAATTACATGTTCTCTGATTGGATCGTGTATAATAGAGCAACAAAAAAACGACAAGTGAATCTACATTTTTCATTCAGTGTACGGCCATCATGACATGAGCTCTTTAAAGCTCTTAAAGCTTTAAAGCTCTGAAAAGGTTAACTAGGACTAACAACTACTGTATCACAATTCCCTAAGAATGCAGTGATTGATGGTATGTCTTTGTGATTTTAACAGTAACAAAAATTTTAGGGGCAAGGCAGATGACCCTCGGATCGACTTTATAAGCATTTGATCACAGTCCAAATGGAGCGAAAAACCTATTTAGTTTCAAGTTACTTTACTGAAACTGTGTAGTGAAAAAGTATCAAAAATGGCTGATTTGAAGAACCCTTCATCAGAAGTTCTTAAGATGCTGTTAATTAAGAGATGGAAATGGTCGGCCAACCATATAACTCCTTAGTGTTTTTCGCCAATGCTTTTAAATCTTTTGTGATTCTTCGATCGAAGATTCTAGAAGGAATTTGCTGATGCGTATCGTAGCTTTGGTTCGATACCGGGCGATAAACAAGATATTTCATGATACGAGGCATGGCCGGGTTGTTGAGCTAGTCGATAACCACGTTATCGTTCATTGTCATCTCATGTTGTAACGCAATAAGTCAATATTGTTTTTCTGCAAAATCGAACAGAAAGCGTGTTTTGTTGAAACTGCTAAAGCTACATGAAGTAAGCGGGAGGTCTAAAAACCATTGGTGTTTTGATCTATTTACATAGAAATCAATGTAATCCCACCAAACTCAGTTACTGTACCCGACGAGAGGCACTGTCGATTACGAGTAGTTTGGTTTATCCGAAGTTCCCTTTAACTTTTGTTCGCAAGTTGTTTTAATGCAAACTACGTTTTTCATCTCATGACAAGAAAAAAGAGCTTTCAACATAGTTTTAGTTTAATTAAAGTGGTACTGCGACCAAAAAAACAATTCTTTTTTTTAGGATTTCAAAACTATGGTAACTATACACCAACTGACCCAAGTGTTAAGTTCTGATTTTAAAAAGGCACCTTTTTATTTTAACTGGAATTTTCTTATTTATTGGTCCGCCATTACTACCTTTAAAAATTAAGTGATTTTTTTTGTAGTTGTAAGAGAGCCTGGCTGTGATAGCCTGCTATTGCCAGTTAATTAACCTCTTTTAAAACCGTTTGAAGCGTCGCGGTATAAGAGCAAGTTCACCGTTACCTCAGTCTTCTTGAAAAGACAAACGGATTAGGCGCCAATTTGGTAGCCTATGTGGCAGGCTGTAGAAGGGGAGGGAAATGGTAAAAACTAGCGCGGGAGGTTTGATAAACAGTTGTCGAACTAATAAGACTACTATAAATATAGACCACAACGCGTTTTCCTTAATTTATGTACTATAAATGGTTTTTGAAATTATTCAGTCGCGCGTTTTCATGTCACTGGGCACACCTTCAGATATCGAAATGACTTCGGGATACCGGATATCTGACCATTTGTAACGCAAATCACGGATTCCAGAGAGCACAGGCAATATCTTGTACGAAGGGATATTATCACCCTTATTTTTAAACCACTTCATAAAGGAAAGCGACGCTTTCCAATATCGCAAAGCACGAAAGCAGCTGATTTTAAATTAGATTCCAGATTGTGCGATAAATTCTATTTTATGAATTTTTGTTTCCATTCTTACTCGTATTTAAAGGAGCCATGTCACGGTACATTCTGAGGAGGTGCGTAATAATGAAACAAAAAGGAACAAGAATTGTTTTTGACTGAAATGGACAACAATTGACAAAATAGAAATATGTAGTGTACATTTCTGGAGAGGCGCCATCCGTGACACATCGCCGAGACACATCAATTTCTTGCTTAGGACATCCAAAGACTACGAGAACAATGAAGCCAATTAGTGTGGGAAGCTACTACTGGAAAATTTACTAAACTGCACACAAAAGGCCCATCAACAAAGCTAATGACGATTGTGCGTGCAATTTTAATCAAAATTATTTGGGGGCCAGAGTTATCTTGCCTTTTAATTTCAAGAATTCACGAGCAATAACAAATTCAACCGAGATTCTCTATCCAATCGTAGACTGCCAGAATCACGCTACTAATCACTCGGTTGGTAATTATGTTGTTGTCAAATGTCTTGACTGGCGCTTCATGCAAAAGAATCAAATTCCACGGCAAAGAGTGGAGTGAGATTGGACACGGCGTTTTTATGCGAAAGTGAATTCGACGTTTACTTTCAAGCACACTCGGACAGAGAAAAATAGACCGAAGCGTTCGACTTGTGTTCACTTCGCTGTCAAGCTTTATCTTGCATGAATGCACTTCGACACAAAACCCTCCAACTCTTTGATTGTCTTTGTTTTTGTCATTAATCAAAATGCATATCAATTGTTTGGTCTGAACAAGGTGACGGAACCGCTCCACATCGATTGTTCTATATGCGATAGGCGAAGTAAATGGCTCGTCACTCACTTGTTCGCTGACAAAAGACACGTTCGATTATTGCTACGAGTTAATATTTAAACCGGTGATATGCCAGTGTTGTTTGCACTGAAGCGATGCATGTTAAAGGAATGATAACAACTTCTCCCTAATTGGGGTTGATTCTTGATCGATGCTTGAGGTGGTGAGTATTATGTATCGTCTGTGGTCGAATTGTGAAGTTTCCGTGCGTCACCAAAAACAGTAATGCACAATACCAATATCCAACTAGGTACAGACATCTCGTTGTGAAATAAGTTAGACGTGTTATAGCCCTGAAGATACCTGTTGCTTGTCGATGAGCAGGACGAGTTGTTGGGTATTCATACCGTACGCTTTGTTTTGTTTACAGGAGAAATGGGAACAAGCTTGAGTACACATGGCGCAATAACGCTAAGACTGAAGAAAAGAGACATAACTACACAGGCTGCGCCTGCTGAAACTAAAAACGAAAACGATCGAGATGATTCCAGTTCAGGAGAAAGCGGAGTGCAAAATTCCTCCGGTCAGGGCAAAAGTCACTCTCCAAATAAACATCGTCGAATCGTTCTCAACGTGTCCGGATTCCGATACATGACCTACTTGCAAACGTTGGAAAGATTCCCTACGACTCTCCTAGGAAATAGAGAAAAAAGGCAACAATTTTACGACGAGGAGCGAAATGAGTATTTCTTTGATCGAAACATTCAAGTGTTCGAATTAATTTTGTATTTCTATCAATCAAATGGTCGATTGGTCTGTCCGCCGGAGCTGGCTCCGGAGATTTTACTGGAGGAGGTCGAGTTTTTCCAGCTTGGAGAGCACGCCATAAATGCTGTCAAGGATATCCTGAACGAAGATGAACCTCCCGATAAACCAGTGGTAATGCCAGAGAGAAAAGCACAGAAGTTTATATGGAGATTATTTGAATATCCTGATTCGAGCAAAGCAGCGCGCGTGTTAGCATTGCTATCTGTTTCAGTGATTGTGGCATCTATTGTCGTTCTGTGCATAGAAACTCTTCCCCAATTTATTGTTCTACCAGAAGATGACATTGATCGAAATGACACCGCCAAGATGCAAGAAATTCGCGAACATAACATCTTAGCGTCAAGGGTGAAGAACGTGTTTGGACAGCTTGAAATTGCATTCATAAGCTGGTTTACCTTTGAATATCTTGTGCGATTGATGTCTAGTCCGCAGAAATGGCTGTTCGTTCGTTCTTTCCTAAATGTAATCGATTTACTCGCTATATTGCCGTTTTATGTGGAACTAGGGTTGAAGAACAGCAGCGAGCAGAATTTCTCGCTGGCGTTTCTACGAATTCTAAGACTGGTGCGAGTGTTTCGTATTTTTAAGCTCTCGCGACACTCTAGCGGACTACAAATTCTCGGACTAACATTGAGGAAGAGTTTGCGTGAACTCGGCCTTCTGATTTTTTTCTTGGCAATCGGTGTGGTAATTTTCTCCAGCATGGTTTATTACGCTGAAAATGGCGACGAAGAAACCTTATTCACAAGTATCCCGGATGCATTCTGGTGGGCTCTAGTTACTATGACAACAGTGGGCTACGGAGACATGTATCCCAAGACACTCTGGGGTAAGCTTGTTGGGTCTGGTTGCGCTCTGTGCGGCGTACTAGCAATTGCTCTGCCTGTGCCAGTCATTGTCTCCAATTTTGATGCCATTTACAAAAAGTACCGAAGTAGGAAGCTGAAGCAGCAAGGCTTACAAGACGCAGAAGAAGACAAGTCCAGAAAAATGAGTCTAATGTTTGGTTCTAGAAAGACTTCTGAAGCTGTAATGAACTATGACTCCCGGAATTCTCGAGAAATCGAGCTTAAGTTACTAAATGGAAAGGATGCAGACATCGATGCAGACATCAGTGATGATAAAAAGAACGGAAATGTTCTCCAGCGAGAAGAAGAGAAGGACGAAGGCTCAGAGAGCTCGTGTCAGCCAAGCTTGACAAATGGAAACAAGAAAAAGAAAGACCTCGAAGGCGAGGCGGAGAACCCTTCCGAGTTCCTTTCACTACTCCAAGATGACGAGTCGTCTTTCTCTCAGCTAGATCAAACAAATGTTTGAAAACGAGTTCAAGATGAAACTTTACTTCATATTTCTCGTAAATTCACAATTTCGGAGTAAAATTATTCCGAAACGTCCCTCGTATCAGTGGCGAGAACGATCACTTCAAACATCTGCAAGTCTTCCCTGACTTCCGCGGGCTTTTTAAAACACAAACAACAACGACGACGACGACAAAAACAGCAACAAAAGCAACACGACCGGGTCAAACCCACACCAACGCAGTTTTTATCGGTTGACCTGGACATCTATGGTTAATTTTCCTGAATAGGACATCTTAAACAATTGACACTGCAGGCAAGCTATCATGGGTTTCGGTGGAAAAACAATTAATGATAGGTTCTTTTTTTGCGAAAAAAATTGCAGTTATTGAAATTCTCGTGTTATCTGGAAATCTAAACAAACCACCAAGGGAGAGTGTTATACAAAAATAGTAGTTTTGAAACAATGATGTGATAAAATCAGTGCTATTTTTCTATTTATAAATTATGCGTCGTTTTCTACTCCAGTAAGAATTTTGTAAAATAATTTAGCACCCAGCGCGAGGAAGAATGTTTGACTTGCCTGGTTTAATAGACCCTTCTCCAAATTGGCGGCCGAAATTTAAATAAGTTAAAATGAGCTAAAATTAAAAACGTATACCAGCACTAGAAGAAAGCACCTTTACTTTAATAACCCTGCAAAGTTTCAGCATTTCAGCTGTAATATCAGCTGAGAAAGTGTAAGTTGAAAATTGAAACCTTTACAGACGTTTGTATGACTGGGGGTATCATGCATTCCCCCAGTCATACAAACGTCTCTGAATTTTTCAATTTTCAAATTGCATTTTCTCAGCTGATATTACACCTGAAATATTGAAACTTTGTAGGGTTACTTAAGTCAAGGTGTTCTTTTTAGTGCTGGTATACGTTTTTAATTTTGACTTATTTGAATTTTCGGCCGCCATTTTGGAGAAGAGTCTATTCCTTCTCTCCTCTTGAATGGGGCCATGTTGAAATTAGAATGTTTAGTTTGAAAACCGGTAGTTTACTTTCAATGTAGTCTTACTAGGCATTGGTTACTTGAATTATGGTTCAGCTTTTGGAACAGTTTTCATTGCACATTGAAAACTAATGACCTCTATTATGCATTGAACTCTCTAACTCTTTTCTGATTGGCCGAAAGCGTACAGCGAATTTTCGAAATCAGCGCCCGTGTCGTCATAACTGCAGATTATACAATAATCATGTCAGACACTCAAGGTCACGGGTGATCATGTCAAGTTTGCGCGCTTTGTGTTTCTTCCCGTCAGTAAAGAAGCAAAAACATGACTTCCATTTTTTTCGTTCAATGTATAATAAAACAGTTATTAGATTCAGTTTTTGTGATATCCAGAATAATCACGGTCTCGGTAAGGGTTACCAGCCTCGGCCTTCGGATGATAACCTTGATTACTCTGTCCTTTTCTGGATATCACAAAAACCTCATCGAAGAATTGTTTATAATTTTCAGAAATGCGAACGTCTAATTTTAAATTGTAACTGCGGGTGGTCATTTTGATGAACATTAATTTATGGAGTATTTTGTAGCACACAAACCCAAGAACACTATTTTTTTTAATTGCGGAATTTAAGTCTTGTAATAAAATGCCAGTTTTGATACATTTTAGTCTTTAGGGTTTGGATTTTTCCTCTCTGTCAAAAACAAAACTGAATCAACGGTTCAGAGACAAGTCAGTCACTTGCGGGAGGTTAGTTACGGGAGCGAGGAGAGTCGCATGGGGGTGAATTGGAGGAACGGACTAGCGTTTTCAAAATAAACCCTGCATTTGCGCATGTTTTCAATAGGATTCCAACAAACAGACAATTAGACTTCGCCAAACAGAACTCTACAATTCAGAAGTACAGTAAAATTCCGCACCGACCCCCCGAAAGCAAGCTATAAAATTGTGGCCGCTAACAAATCGAGAAAGCAGCGGACCCCCCGTCAACCCTCTCCCTTGAAAGCGGCGAGACAAAACTTATCTCCGAAAGGTTCACCAATATATATATATTTTTTAATCAATAGTCAGGTAAAAATTGGGTACAGTAATGTTATAACGACAATCAAGGCACTATAAAAAACGTTCTGAAAATTGTATAACGGGTTTTGCTCTATGAAAGCAACGACTCGCCGAAAGCAGCGAGCCCTAAAGGCTGGTAAAGGCTTGCCTAGTAATTCCAAAAGTGACGAGGGTCGTTATTTTAGAAAGTTTACGTTACTTCTAAATGAAGGGAAAGTTCACTACGTAGAACACACACGATGACAGTCACCCCGTTTGCAAGCGTTACTTGCGTAGTCACGCAACATTTCTCTGAGAAAGAAATGATGCGTCACACCGAAATAACGGCCAAGACTGGTATAGAGAGCATCTCACCCAAATGCGTCTACTCTTGTGGAGAGCAAATCAGGTAAGCTGTCAGATATCATCAAGCCGGCCTCTTAGTTGAGTTATGATAGACTAGACAAGATTTACGTCGCCCAAGAACGACGGAGAAAAATCGTAAAGTCTAACAAGGTACAGGTGTAAGGATCCTTGACATTTGATGATTGACAGAACAGACAAAGAACAAAGAAGACCAGAGACGAATTAAAGAGAACGTATCTCTTCTCGCCATGCTCATCAACAGACTTTATTCACGGATATGAACTGTCAAATAGTGATTTGAGTTTAGACACGTATAGGAAGTTCTGCCGTTACCACAGTTACTATTACTAATACAAGAATCTATAATCTTACGCAGTGACAGACGACGGCGACGCCGAGTACAACTCCTATTTAGAAAACGTATTCCTCTTTTGCTTCAAAAGATTTTAGTTGTTTAGACCGTTTTTTTTTTTTCAGTTTACTTATAACTTCCACAGGATCACGTTTTCCAAAATACCCCGGCAGAAAGTAGCCAATTCCTAATGCTGTTTTGTGGAGGACGGCTAAGAAATAACAGAGGTACATAGTGCACTCTGCTCGTTAAGCGTTTTGTTTGGCGATGTCCTCGTTGCCGTTGTCGTCGTGGTTTGCGTAAGGTCCGTCTTAAAAATTCGACAACGTCCCGGACGTTTCCCTGTATGTCCCGAATCCACGGGCGTCCCTTGGGTGTCCTTCGGAAGCACGCGAACGGACAAGAATAACTAAACTCATTCAACGCAGCATGATATTTACACACCTAGCGTTCAAAATAGTAAACAGGCGAAAAACGTTTTCAAACTTCTATTTACACTACTTTTACTACGAGATAAAATTACGAAGACGCCGTCCAGTTTCCACGGGACGGAAAGCGCGATAAAAATCCGATTATGGATGATAAGTTACGTGTAATCTCCGCGCCCTGAAAACACCGGACCGCCAAGAGAAGGAATCATTCTGTCGAGACAAACAGGGTAACGAACAACAATCAAAACATAGATACATGTAACAAGACATGCCAACAGCAGGAACCTAATTCCAACTTATTAACATGCACAAAATTTCTTTTTATTACCTTAGGTATCATGCAGATTTGCCTCCCAATGACAAGAAGTATCAAAAAGGGAGGGGAGGGGGAGGGGAGTTGAACACGCATATGCTGAAGGTTAGAACAAGATAAAAAGCAAGTAGAAACAGACTTGCCTTTAGTTCCGTTGGCTGTGTGAATGATCTGTAGTAAGCACCGGCCAAATTCTTCGAGAATCATCTTTCAGTCACTGCCTGAGACTTTCCCACCTGATGATAGAATCACAAGGCAAGTCCGAGGGACGCTCAAGGTTTGAAGGAAAGGACAGATAGGTCAGGAAGTACCTTGTAGGTAGGGGTGGTGTGGGTAAGGGAGTAGCAGAGAGTGGAACCTTTCACTCTGCTGTTGTAGGAGGACGGGGGCGGGGTAGTTTTGACGTTTTTTGTATCTTATCTCGTTTTCCAGGGTAAATTGACTTCAGAGGCTAAAGCCCACCTGGCATATTCCATTCCATTCACACGAATGAAAAGTAATGACAAGGAAAAGTTCCAGTAGGATCTCACTCTGTTTTCTCCATATCTGTTCCTGTCAATTTAGTTCCCAAAGTAAGGGTAGGAACACAAAGAGAAACAAAAAAGCAGAACATACACTTTCCGCCTCCGCAGCTTGAGCCAACAGACACTGACAGGTGGCTTGCACTACTTCGTCTGTCACGAACGAGAAAGGAAGTCTGCGAAAATAGCACACAACTTGTTACTGAAAGGCTGTGTAGCAGATACTGTAATGCAGTCCAGTTCACTAAACCGCAAATTAAGGACGTTCGCGCCCAAAAACTTCCCACGCACAGATTTTTTTTAAACTTCGTCTGCAGGTAGAAAATGATAAGTTAAGATTAAAAACGTAAAAAAAATCGGGGTCACCGAACTCGTTTTGAAGATAAGGCGTATCACAGATCATAGCATTTCTAGGATTTCAGTCATTTGAGGCGATTTTGCTCAGATTCATTACTATCGGCATATAGTTAATTTGAAGAATCATATCTAAGTTATGTGTGTTTAACACAGCACATATAGGCCTATTTGATAGATCTTTGCTACATATGTCAATAAATCAGCTAGAATTAGTCTTAAAAAATACAACTTCTAAGTTACGCACACCTGTATCCACGTACAAATTCGACCCTATTTGGATAGCATATGAGAAATAATTAAAACTTCCCACGTACAGATTTTTTTGTTTTTTAGTATAATGGAAAGAATCAGAAAAGGAAGTGATCTGCCGAAAAAAAATTGGGGGTCACCGAGCATCCAACAAAATATTCGCACACAAAGTTAACGTAAAGGTCATCAGCTCTATATTTTGTTGAGTTTTCGACTCCGTGCGCGCGCTTGAAAATGACGTGGCACGCTCGTGACCAATGAATAGCGTGCGCACTAGAGATGCGCAGTAGCAATGGGCGCGAACGTCCTTAAATCTCAAGCTAAGCCCCTTGTGAAGTTTACAAGTCCTTCCTGGATGTAACGGAGATTGTGTCCCTCTGAGCACTGTTTCGATCATAGCCTGCGGCAGGCATTTGATGAACAGGAGCGCGTGTTTTTAAGCTTCATCCCAACAACGGAGCACAAGAAATAGGCTATGATTCAATCATTGTTGGAACACCCTAGTTTGATCACCTTTACATGCACGAAGCCAGGTGTGATTTTTGATGCTCTCCACGCACAGTATGAAACTGTTATAATTTTAACGCACCCAAATTACACGAGCCAATCTTGAAATGCTACTACATGTGTACGTGCAATGCTGCATAATGAAAATCTCTTGCACATACTAACCTCTCTCCAGAACTGGACAAGAAGGTTGGTCGGGAAGGCAGGTCTTCTATCTGAGACTCCAGTTTAGTTCTGGCAGCATTCTGTTGCTTTACACGAACCTCTGTAAAAAGCAACAACAAAGTGCGATTTATTTCTACGCAATTGAAATAATTAACTGAGACAAACCTCCCAAACCACTGAAACAGGATCTCTGTTGAAAAGCTGCCTGGTTTAAAATTACTTCGTAACTTTACACTTTCCATAAGGAGCAGAGGGCTAGTTTCACAAAGGAGACAGCTGACACCACTTTGAATGCTGAAGTCAAAAGCCTATAGCGAGGCTTGGAGGTACAAGTGTATGCTCCCCAATAAAAGTTTGAAATTGAGAGGTTCTGACAAGCAATGTTACGCATTCTCTTGGAGATATCTCCTTTTTCCTAAATGTTGGGAAAGATTAAAATTCCAGGAATATCATAAAGGGATTAAAAAGACTTTTTACTATTCTTATCCTAAAGTGCTGGTGTAATCCACCATAAGGAAAAAGATGGTGACTGGTACATTTACCTATAATGCTTTGCGCACAAACACTCTAAAGGAGTGAAAAAACCCCAGAAAAATTGTAAGTCATTAAAACTCGACAAGAGCAATGCTATTAGTGTAGGAACGACTGCCATTAAACCATATCTTTGTATGTGCCTAATGGGCTTAGTTTGGTTCGCAAGGTATTGTGTTAAAATGTACATCCGCCATCTTTTTTCTTACGGTGGATTGAAAACCTAAACCACACCCTGACCCCACGTCTCCTCCAGCTACAGCCTTGACTATGTACCTCCAAAAGCCTGTGCTTTCCCTAAATTACTCCACAAATTACTAATCAGTGAGAGCAAACTATCTTCCATTCAATGCTACATTCCGAGTTCTGATTACCTAACTCACCTGCGGCATCTGCTAAGTGCATTAAGGTTTTCCTTTCAGGACTTTCTTCAAAATTCTTGCATCCTGTGCATTTACAAAGATTTGTGCATAAAATCTTGGCCTTCAAGATGAGGAAAAAAAAGGACAAAATCAGACATCTCATAAAGCTACCTGTATCCTTATCACATAAAACAAACTAGCAAGCAACCTAATGTAGAATAGGTCACAATTAATTTTGTAGCCAAGTCTTTTGCACATGTGAATTAAACTTTCCTTTTCCTGTATCCATTTCAATTTATGCTCCTAAGTGGAAGAGACACTGCAGGAGTCAAGTGTTCTGTCCTGAATACATCACCCTGGCCACTGTCTGAAGCTGGATTTCCCAATCCTGAGGCCAGTGAACTAATAGTTAGGCCATGACGCCTTCCACAGCTAGTGTTGAGTGCTTGGTCTTAGTATACATGTACAGTGTAGTGATGAGTACAATGTGCCAACTGCAGGCAATACTAACCTTTCTTTACTCATAACTTCAGCAAATTTAGAATTTGATCATTGTAAACCCAATCAAAATTTTAAAACCTCAAAAGTGACATGCAAAGGGTTTTGCTGAATCTGAGAAAGAAACAATTGCATACCTCATAGCATTCACAGTAGTTTTTTAGGCATCCCGAACGCTTACAATGGCAACCTGTTGAACACAGCAAGACAAACAAATCAAGCACTTGATAAAAGGTTGTCAGTCAGACAAGGATATTATCCTTGACATGGATAAACTTAAATCAGCTTAGCATAAGCTCCAAGGATAAACTGCTTTTACCTTTGTTATGTCTTCTGTCAGCATCACCCTGAAAATCAAAGAGAATTGTGAGGCATTATCATACTGTGCACCTACATGTATATCTGAGAGTGATACCAGGTCAATGAATTGTCATGAAGGTATACTATAGGTAGTAATCAATTTGTTTACAAAATTAATACAGAAGAAGCCGTGTCAGTCAATCAGATTATACACATTCAGTTACTGTCACACTTTCTGAGAGAGCACAAAACAATGTGTAAGTGAGATTAGTAAAAACCCAACCATATACAGTATAAGAACCTGGATTTTTCCAAGTTAACCTAAACAGGTTCTCCATGTGTTTATAAATTTATCATAAACTGCTAGCTCCATGAGCAGGGAAGATGAAGCAAGTCATGCAGCACTGTGACTGGCTACTCGAGGAGGCAAGATGGCACCACCTTACCTGCTTGCGACTAGCTGCTGTGTCCCGCAAGAAAAAAATTCCTCAATAAAAAATACTTTATTTTCCAAGCTTTTTCAGTTAACATGGCTGGATATTGGCCTTGTTCTTTATTGCACTTTCATGTTCACCTCAACTCTGTCTTGGTCCACAAACAAGCAAAGGAGAACTTGGCCAATATCCAGCCAGCCTTACCTTACACATGGTCAATAACCCATAATTATGCATGACGCATTCCAAAGTGGAGGGGGTCTAATGGAGATTTATCACCTGCTAAGGTGAGACTTGACTGTAATGTAGAACTTTGAGGAGGCATGTGCCCCCACACGTGTGATCCATAAACTACAGTGTACAGCAGTTACATGTGCGACACAATACTATAACAGTCACATGTAGAACGCAATTCTTAGTCTCATTCAAGTCTATTATAAAAAGCATAAAGTGCTTGTAACCCTAACATACAAGTTAAAACACAATGTGGTGACAAACAAAGGTCTTACTCTTCCTTTTCCAATTTTTGGATGAAAAGCCTGAGGATTTCTCTCCAAACAAGCCTGAAAATATATAGCGAAATTATTGTGAGATCAGTCTATTGATATAAAAATCTCTTAGGTTTAAAACACTTGAAGTTCATAACAATGGTCTTAAAAAATCAAGAGCAACAAGAAGCCAAAACAAACCAACAGAAAACCCTCTGATGCATCAAATAAAACAGAGTTGACTAAGAGTTTGCATCCATGTTCAAAAACCAAATGTTTAATTACATTTTTGACCGCCAGAAAGGTGCCCCTTGAATATGCTTAGTACGCTGGACAAAACTGTTCTAGATTGCTGTTTAACAACAAAAAATTAAAATAAACAAAGCGATGCAAATAAATGGCTGCCCTCTGCTCACGCTTTGTACAAGCCAAAAATGTAAAAAAACACTACTGTGTTAAAGCATTGTCGGCCAAGAACCTCAGACACTATTTGTGTTTTTGGAAACGTTTCCTGACCTGTTTCTGGGCTCATCAACCAGGAGCTTGCCATTATCTCGCATTTTCTTGACGTATAACAGCAGGATTATAGTGCTGTTTAGGTGGATTAATGCTCCTTCCTTAAGGCATCTCGTTAAATTCACGAAAAAAATTCACATACACATAACGATTTCTTTGCACAGCTGACTGCAATGTCGATGTACACCATAGCTTTTTCATCAGAAATGTTGCGATTTTCTGTACTTTTGTGATTCACACCGCAAATGTAGGTGAGCTGTAATGCAAGTTTTTCTTGTGTGATCTAAATAAAAATAACCTTCTGTGTGTGGAATTTAATTAGATTTAAGACCATCAAAAAGTATTTGCATCGCTTTACTTGTTTAATTATTTTTTTGTCATAAAACATGGATACAGAACAGTTTTGTCCGGCATACTAAGAAAGCCAACTATTCTTACTTTGCTGTTCTTTACACAGCACATACCTTGATGGCCTTGCTCCTTTCCTTTTCATGTTCCATATTATTAGAACAATTGACACAATTACAATTGCTACAAAATTCACCATTGGCAAAACAGTCACAATACCTGTAGCAATTGTAATAAAATGTAAGTAGTGAATAGAATAAATATAATTCTTACAAGTCATAGCACCACCCTTAACAAATAACATCACACAATAAAAGTAATTTTAAGCTAAAAGACTATGACTTACAGTATTTCAAGTCAAACACTGCAGTTTTGAAACAAAAAACAAAGAGTTCTTCCTGTTTGACAAAATTTCCAACTAACATTTGCAGACATTTTCAGTGGCAAAAAGAACAGCATTTTTCTGCTGACTCCATCTACAGGACAGCCTCACAAGCTGTAGAAAGAGTTCTGAAAGTCTTTTCCATACAATTTATTTTACTTCTGGAATTTCTAGGTGAAAGATTTACATTTTTGACTTACTGATGTTATTTGCTGAAATCGTTTTCAAGAATTTTAACTAAATGTTCGATTTGTCACCCATTTGTGGTTAAATAGAAACTCTGAAAGTGCCCCATATACATACTACAAGCCAATAAACTCCACAGAGAGGTAAATACGATGTGTGAAGGTTCTATTGCACATTGTTGTACCCTTATCATTTATTATTTCTAATTAGTGGTTTCTAAGTACTTATGTAGTAATATACATGTATCATCTTAAGATGTGAATAATAAGCTAAACTTACAGTTTAAGACATTGTGATTTGGTGCAGTTACAAGGCTTGCGAGGTCTGTTTGGTGGTGAGGATTCAGGAGAACTCCTAAAGATAAAAAGTTACACTTTGTAAACAATTTAATACTGCCACTATTATTGTAACAGCCCACCAACAAATGCCTCACTCAATGTTTATGTGAGCTATATTTTTTTCTCTTTGTCCACAACAAAGGAATATAGCCTGTTTAGTACAACTGTAAGTAGGCCATCTGATAGGGAACGGGAAAAAATGGAAAAATTTTGCGGAAATTTTCGGCAATATTATGCGGAAGAAAGTGACGATTATGCGGAAAAGACGCCAGATTATGCGGAAATTTCAAAATTAATAAAGTTGTTCCCTGGCTTTTTCAAACATATAAAATACTCGTTAACGTGTTACCGAGAATTTAACTCCTTCATGGCATGTTTGGCCTTTTGCTGCCATTCATGGACAGCTATTTCTTTGTTCAACGCAGTTTTTCCATAGTTTTTTGTCTGAAGCTTAGTAACCAGGCTTTGAATCGGATGAGGAAAACTGGATACCGAAGTCTGAAAACTAGAACCCAGGTCCATCACTGTTTTGGAACGAAAGGGCGTGTTTTGGTCGCTGTTTTGGGTGAATAACTTCTTCAAAATGATCAACGTCCTCGCTATTTTTGCTTCTGAGGATGGCAACGAGTTGCTTTCTTGCTCATACGTAGCAATTTTCTAGTTTCATGCGGAAAAATGCCCCAAGGATGCGGAGGATGCGGAAGTAAGCGAATTATGTGGATCCGCACCACCGCATCCTGTCAGATGCCCAGTGTAAGTGACCACTGTAATTTGTTGTTTTCCACAGTTTACAATTACGGACAAAACCTGTTGAGTCAAATTGAGAAACTGGGATGCGAAAACGACACCCCCAGCCCAGAAATGCCTTCTCAATATTGCTTTTTGTTTTTTTAGAAACATCTATTGCTACAAACTATTCATACACAAAGCAACATCAAAGAAGTAAAGGGTGAGGAAAAGTAGCTAATAAGAGTGTGAATGTCTCATTAGTATACATCTCATCGGATTCAGTAGTCATAAACAATCTTTTGTGGGAATCAAATGAGCCTTTCATACATTTTGCAACATAAACACAGTAACCTTGCAAAGCAACTTCAGGTGCAACTTTATTAATAACTGCAGGGTTCATACATGTTCACTTTGACAATTTTAAAATTCCATGACTTTCCATTTTCAGGACTTTCCAGGACCAAAGTTAAAGCATTATTTTGTTCTGACAGTAGTATTCAAACAATCATTTAATAAACATGTTTTCTTGCATTACAATGCATAAAATATGTGCTTGGTTTTATTTCTACTGATATTAAAGCCTGTTTTCAACTCGTCTGTTATTTTTTCAAATTTCTTCTAGCTTTTTGCTGTTTCATTTTTCATGACTTTCCATGACCTTCACTAAAATTCCATGACTTTCCAGGCCTGGAAATTGAAATCATAAATTCCATGACTTTCCAGGTTTTCCATGACGGGTATGAACCCTGAACTGCGCTAAGCTGATACCCCTTACCCATTAACGGTCAATCCTCCTTGAGGTCCTGTATTTAATGAGCTTGCCTGCAATGGTACTGCGATAGGAAAACCCCCAGAGGTCAGAGCTTGCTGAAAGGTGAAATTAAAAAAAAATCCAACAGCAGTTTAGCAAAGGCTTGTGCACCTCTAAACAGGAATAATGATCTCGAGAATGATTCTTGCTTTCCTGCCAACATCACTAACCTGAGGAAGATAGACACTCCTCCACTTATTACACCATGAGGAAATTGAATGTTCCCTGTGGCCCCTGTGCCAGTTATTTGTGGTAAGCCAGAAGGCAATGCTGGCACAATAAGTCTTGGTTGTTGAGTTCCACTTGATGCTTGAGCTTGGACAGGCTTTGGTGCCAGCTGAAGAAAAAATCAACATGAGAAAGCGTGTGGTTTTCTGGTTTCAATCAACTAGTGAAATCAGACTCCTTTCATGCATGGTTGCTTGTTACTATGCTAGTTAATGTTTTAATAATGAGGTCAAACATAATAGTTACTAACTTAGTAAAAGTACCGTAAACACCGGTGTATAAGCCGCACTCACAAATAAGCCACACCCCGAGTTTGGCAACTCAAATTTTGGAAAAAAAAATGGAAAATCAAAATAAATCAAAAGTGGAGTCTTGAGAAAAGATGTCTTAGACATAAATTTGATCTTTCTCTGGCATAATTAATCCAGTATAATTTTTTCATTCCTGTCCATTTCTCAATAGAATTTAACAACAACACCTGATGAACGTTTTGGTTCGTTTGTAGCTTAGTAACCAGGCATTTGATTAGGAGATGGAGTACTGGAAACAAGTAGATTTTTAGTACAACTTTTTCTCAATGCAAAAAGACATTTTATTTTGACTCGCAAGCTCTTCGAAGAGAATTCGATAATCAATTCAACAAATTTGATGCCAAAACTATTGAACGGCGAAGAAATGGTCGGCCATTTACTACGTGAAACAGAATACTTGAGAATAGCGTGCTATTCTCTCGCTCGTAGTGGATCGATTCTGTCAAAGTGAGCAGCCATCTACGGTCAACACTATAAACAACTTTGTGGCGGAATGGAGATTTTGCTAGACAGGTCTTTAGAGTGCTGAAGTGCTAATTGATGCAAATTTACGGCATGGTGTACAGATGTTCTCACATGTTCTATTGGGACGGTTTGGGGGTTGACCACACTGAAAGTACTATGGAACTATGGCAATAAGGTGTAAACTTTACTGTTTGTATAATTAATTAATTTCAATTAATTAATTAGCCTTACAGGAAGGGGGGAGTGGTGGGATGGGGTACGCGCTTGTGAGGGCAGCACTAGGAAAAGCGTGTGGTATCTACGCTACCACCTCTTTGATAACTTCACTCAGCTATTTATTTGTTTCAGGTAAGTCCTTGCCCTCCTTGTGGTACTATTCTCTTAAGAACAAAAGCGATTTACATGAAGCGCATGCGCAGATTGATTAGCGTTAGAATTAACTATATGTTATCTGTTAGGTAAACGATACATTTCATACACAATTATACACAAACATTTACAGCTTTTCCTTGTGGTTGAACACAGTATGTAAGACGCATGCACTCTAGCATTGTCAGCATGATACAATCCGTTCTCGAGTTCAGATCCATGCGTGCGATACCACACTCTAGTCTTAACGGGCGATAGCAGTTATATTTCAGGTAATATCAGTTCCCCCTTTTAGTGCAAAAACGCTTTTGTGACAGCCTATCTTTTGGAATCATCCCTAGCTCGGTTCAAAAATGCCGTGTGCTGTTTCAACTATTTCATGTTTGCTAAGCTTTAAACAGGGTAACGAATGGGTCGCCTCAGCCGCTTGTTTATTTTCTCTCCTATGAAAGAGAACAAGAAGTTCACAAATGTATTCACCCGAAACATTTCTGAGTTAGCGGCATTAAATTAGTAATATCATGACAAAAGAAACTTCTCAAATATTGCTGTAGACACTGTGGCACTTACGGAAACCGCAAATAAATTTAGTCAGTCTTTGAGGGGACTCATTTACCGATGTAGGATATAATATTGGTTAAGTTGAAATGCTTCTTGGTTGTATTAATCGATATCATTGTGCATTTTGAACTGGTTTACTGTTAACACCAACGGTGGAAACCTAATAAGAACGTGCTATTCTGAGACACGACGTGACTATTTGATAATTAAATTAGTAATTGTTTATCGATGATATAAAAATTTGCCTCTTGATTGAAACAAAATCATTCCTCTTCCATTTTTTCACAAGTTAAAAACATAATTTCATTTTTCTCAGGAAAAAAGCGAGCATATCTTCTTTACAAGTATGTTTTCGAGAAAAGAAGGGTATCATGTTACAAACTTTGCGAGAAAAACAAAAACAAATGTTGGCATTGAAAAACTTAAATGATCAGGTTTGCTAGTTCAACGTATTAATGATATAAGAATGAACGAAATTCAACGTAAAACACCAAAGTAAAATTTAAAACCGTCTTGACAAACAGTAATTGTTAAGTTATTTTTGGGCCTTGAACTAACAAGTTACATACAGGCAGCAGATGCCTCAAAACGTACTTACAGTCCTTCATAACACTCTGCACTATCTGAGATTGTCTCACTAGTTTTTTTTCTCAAAGATACTTGCTTCTTAGCAACACTATGCATAAATTAAGTCATGTATATATGGTGTAAGCTTGAAAGAGAAGTATGTGAACTCAAGTTTCAGATGGATATCCACTCTTGATCAACAAATGCCATGAACGTGTATAATGTACATTTAGATGGCAAACATGTTACTTGATTCAATGGGTGCTATAACTGGGTATCTCCAGACACAAAATCCCACCAACAGTGGGTTTCACAATGGCCAAGGAAAATTGGCAGTTTCTAAATACTGTAATGGTTACATTTATAAAAGGACAGTTTTCCTTTGTTTAATGGTCAAGGTATACCTGTTGAGGTATTTGAGCTGTCTTCTCAGCTGGAGCAATGTTCCTGACCTGGATTGTAGGTGTTGTTAATTGAACAGTCTGACCAGTAGGAACAGCGGCTGGCACAATGTTGACTTTAGGAGCGATGTGCCGCACATTGGAGACAGGTACAGCAGGAGCAGCTACAGTGAACTGAGGTGCTGTTCCTGTTTGTATCTTTCCAAGACTTGTAGTTGCAACACTTATGGGAACCAGTTTTTGAAGCTGCACTGGAAGAGTTTGTTTGTTTGGAGAGCTACCAGCTTTGGGTGCAATGTGCTGCTTAGCTGCAGCATTAAATGGCTGCACATGAACCAATGTACATGTAATATTGCCTGCAGCACCAGAGTTTGCCTGCCCAGTTGTCAACGCAGCACCTGTCCGTGACAAGGGAGTCAACTTGATAGGGCTACCTGAGATGACAACTAAAGGTGGTTTTGATTGTGCACCTGTTGTTACAGTCCTGGGTGTTGCTGTTGTTACAGAAGTACCTGTGTAAGACAGAGCAGTTTAGCAGAACATTTCTGAGTAACCATGTGCCTCTCTTTCAAAATGAGTCCTCATGCAAAACTTTTCATATGAAAATGAATTTGATTTGCATGAAAATGAAACTGTAGGCGGAACTCATTTGCATATGAATGGTTTCGCACTTAGACTCATTTTGACACAGACGCAAAAGGAAACTAAGTTAACTAAAAAGGAGGAATTCAGAAATGGCCTACTGAACACTGTACTTTGTGAAGGTCTACAGTGTGTATAAAATGATTACCGGTAGGTGAAAAGCTGACATTTTACAGCGGTTATTAGTCACACGCGCCCTTCAACGATTTTTTGCCATTTCAAAAACTAAGTTTGGTGGACGTCAATCAAATGTATCCATGACAATATTCGTGTTCATTTCGTCGTATCAGTTTCACGGCCATGTTCGATCGTCGTTGGATCAGGAATAATAATCGCTCAGTTATTATGACAAAGTAATTTGCAATTTCGCTGAGATGGAGGGCTCTTATGTAGAGGAAACGTGGTTTGTCTTTGAATTGCATAGCATAAAAGCTTTTTGCGAGCGAAACGTTTGTGAAGAAGGCGGCGTACGAAACAAAACTAAGAGCCGTGAGCGATCCGCCAAAGAGAAAGTCGAAGAAAGGAAAGATACAAGGTAGCTGAAAAAGTTGGCCTCTGAAATGAGTCGCTTTATGTGGGGATTGACTATTTATCAGCTTGTTATGGATGCAGATTATTTTCACCGCAGAAATTCTTGTCATTCGCCTTGCTAAAATACTGATAATCCCAGCATGCAGAGATCAATCTTGACGAGTTTCAAGCGTGGTTGGAATACTAGTAGCACACAGGCAAATTATATGCAAAGCAAAAGAACCACACGGCATGTGGGAATGTCAGTAAGAAAAATGTAATGAAAGCTTCAAGAGATTAGCAGTTAGACTTTTGTAGTTCATTCTGTAATAAAGTTTATTTAGATTTAGTTCATTCTCATGTTGTTGTGGTTGTACAATGTTTGTAAATTTGTAGCTTCAAAACATTGCCCGTGAGCGAGACGAACGAAAAGGTGCTTCAAACTTCTCAGTTTCTGTTTATCGACGAGTCAAGTAAGGATGATATGAAAGAGCAACTCGGATACTCTGAGAATTTGACGCCGTTATTGTCATGGATACATTTGATTGACGTCCACCAAAACGTAGTTTTCGAAATGGAAAAAAATTGTTGGAGGGCGCGTGTGACTGATAACCGCTGTAAGCATTAGCTCTTTTCCTGTCAATTTTCATATATCACAGTTGGTTCACGTAATGTACCATTCCTTAGAAACTTCAAGTTAGTGATTAATTCTATCAGTAGTCCATTAAAAAGTCTATGGCACATAACAGTTTCTTTAAAAACAGATCCTTTCATGATCAATACCTGTGATTTGTCTCTGAATAAAAATATCAAGATAGCTTACTACAGTATTATTAAGGGAGTAAAGCAGCTCAGCTTTCAATGTTACCAGGACAGGGATCAAAATGAAAGTAAAGACCAACTTGCCAGCATCTCAAAATGACATTATTAAAGACAGGCCAATCATTAAAGATTCTACACCAACCTTGTGTACCAGTCCCTGTGCATTGCGGTTTTTGAACTTCTGGTTTTGGCTGTTGTATAAAGAATATCTGAGTTTCAGGCGATGCAGCTATTGCAGTTGTGGCCACCGTTGTTGCAGTTCCTGTTGCAAGGGTTGTTACAGTAGTAACTTTAGTTGTTACATTTTGAGTTGTTGTTGTAGTGCTGGTTGTTGATGTTGCAGTCACTGTGGTTGATGGTGGTGTGGGATATGCATCATCAATTGGTTCTTGCTTGACTGTAATTATTTTCTCCATAAAAGATAAAAGTTCCCTGTTTGAGGAATTCACACAACATTCAATCTTACTAGGCAAGGTTGGATTCATTTTCCCTGAATGTTTCTTGTAACTATTTTTTTTGCAAATTACAGTTTGAAATATTAAGGTCACAACAGTACAGATATATAGAATGTAGAAGCGCTGTGTATGTACAACATAGTACTGTCCATCACAGAAAGGGGAGCAGAAGTTGTGACAAGAGAAGTACCATGAAACAATCTTTTAATGAAGGTCACTCTAACCAAATAATAGGATTCTCATGATTTCCAAAATATTATTGTGTGATGCACATGTATGATCCAAATATTTTCCAGATCATTTAATTTACACTAATTTCAAAACTTTGAGTACAAGTTTGCATTTTGCTAGATTTGAAAACGAGAACAAAAGTCTGCCCTGTGTGACCAAAGGAACGAAAAGAACAGGTTAAGTTACATTGTTTACATACAAGTTTAAACGAAGGTCAGAGTTCTAACAGATACAACTAATAATCTGTTGCTCTTCGCTAAGTCGGACTCCACGAGTTATCTGCTCCTAAAATATCATTTCAGGATCATTTAGCACCGTTTTAATACACTTGGATGGATGGTGTAAAATAAACATGATTGATTTAGCTTACTAAGGAAAGCGCGACGTCTTGCTCGCACAAAATACAGATTTTATTGTGCACATAAACTGACTACTAGTGATAGTAGGGGTTACGAATTAGTGTGCATAATCTAAATAGTTTTAAACTTGTTACTCGTGAAAATGGGCTAGTTAAACATGATAACCTTTACTGCTCCTTTGGCAGTTGTTCGAGATATTATATGCAATATACATAAAATGACCGACATCGCTACAAACTGCAGCATGAAAAGAATGGCAGACATTTCACTCTATAAAAACCCACCATGCGAAAATCGCAATTCCCCGATCAGTGCAGATATACAGTATTTGTAAACAATCTATGCATTTGATACTCGCAGATATTAATTATGCTTGTCTAAAAAAAACGTAGCAATTCAGCCATTGTATAATAGTTACGGACGCAACGGGAAGGCCGCCGGGTAATGCAACAAAAAGAACTGACGACAAAAGGGAATTTAAGCATAATCGAGAGTCAAAAGTTTACTAATAAAACAGGATTTTTTTGCGGCGTTGTAGGCAGTAATTTGAGACTTAAAATTAACACAAACACTCAGGCGATTTATGATGAAGCTAAATACATAACATTCCCAGTTAAAATCTCTGTAGAAAGACTCTAACATGATAATCGCAAAAAGAAACGTAACACTTTCGCCACTGAGCACGGTCGCTAGGCGAAACACTACGTATTCCCTCACGATTAGCAGTCCTTCGAGAGACATCACACTTAAACAACCACTAATTACCTGCAAGATGCATCGATGTTAAACAGCGTCCAAACCAAGCGTCTGTTCCATGCCAAAATCCCATAAAAATCACGTAGTAAAGACACCCAATTTACTCCACTTTGCAGACATCTTGTTGTTCAAAATCACGCGCTTTTGCCAGCGAAAGAAAATCATCCCACAATGCATTTGAACGAGACGCAATCTGATTGGGCGAGAAAACAATAGCTGTGAATCTTGGACGTTTTCATTGGTTCCTTTGTCCACGGTGGAATGAGGCCTCTCTCGGATGGAAGTGTGTGTCGAATGGAAGGTGGAGGGAAAGGTTCTAGATTTTTAATTGGCGGTGGTTTTATCTGATTGACAAGTACGTTTGGTGATATTACAACGTTCCTTGAAAGGTAAACGACCATTTCGTCATATATCTATAAATTTCCATTGAACTTTCGTCCTGGATCTTTTCAGGAAACTTGCAAGCTGCAACTGAACAGCCATAATAACTTGAGACTTTAAAATCAGTGTACGCATTACCTAGACAGTCAACACGAGCAAAATTTGAACGTTAAAGTGGTGATTAAAAGTTACTTCAACAAAATTCAAAGCAAGAGCAAAGAAGGTTTTGGCAACTTGAATGGGTTTGCATTGTTTGTTTGTTTATTTAATGAGCGGAAGTATTCGGTGAAACGATGACACTTTCACAATGCATGCATGGTGCAATTGTATGTCAAGTGCAGAGACGCTGACCTTAAAAAAGTTTAAAAAGTGTGTCAAGGTGTATGAAAAATGGGTGTCCTAGATGTCTGAGGGTTTGGCAGGGGGGTGGGGGGGGGGGGGGGGGGTTGGGACAGGGTCTACAGCAATGATCAGCTGGCCCCAAGACAGTAAAATGCTCCCATGGATGGCAATCCCTGCAACCCAAACATGAGTTGCAACACATAAGCATTCAGATAATTTCACAGTAAAATAACAGCAGAAACGGGGTGTAGATAGAGGCACAGGAAAAAACAAGGACAAATGCCAATCACTAATACTGGAACTGCTGACCACCAGACAAATGCCAGCTTCTCTGATCTTCAATTTTCATTTAGTTAATTAAATTGCATTTAACTACATTTAATAGCTGCATCGAGCTGTATCTAGGCAACAGGGGATATCTGAGGGTCTCCAGTGAGATCAGCCAAGCCATGGACAGTATACCCGCCCATCGCTGGGAATCCCCACATCCCAGCCATGAGCTGCCATGGCTTGCCAGGAGGACCTACAGGGTTCACAGAAAAGCAGCACAGGGTCTAAGGAAATTGTGGTTGGGAGAGCCTGGGCCTTCAGGAAGAACTACCAGATCCAGAAGTATCAACACCATAATTGAAATCAGGGACCTATACCAGCTAAAGTAGCCAGGATTCCTGATATACTGTACAACTGATATGCATTACTGGACCATCAAACATTTGTCTTGTTTGAATGAGATTGGAGACCCTGCTGAGTGACTGACTGGTTTCTGTCCCAATACAAAAACTTTGACCTGAAGAGGATCTGGTAGTTAACCCCTGCAGCTGTGCTAACATCAGTGGTTGGCATGGTCATAGAGAAAGAGAATAACAGATATATTATACCCGACCATGAGGGTGCAGATATTCTATAGCTGCAGCAGTGGGGTAGATTGACATGGACAGTGACCCAGTAGATGAATCAGCCTGGGAGAGAAAGGGTCTAATTCTGTTTTTGAATGTTCAATTTGCACCCGTAAACAGGTTGGATTGGATGCGGAATGTAGTTGTAAATCCTAAGAGGTGTGACATGAATGTAAGAGTCAAAAGGCTCATTAATGGTTAATTCCCTGGCTCTCAAAAAGTCAAAGAAATGTAAGGGAGCAGGCTGTTAGCATCCCTAGCCTGGCCTGACCTGGCCTGACATAACAGAATGCTGTGAATAACGGCCATCAAGTAACCTGTGACCCCGCCTGTGACTGATTGGTGTGGGCCTGTGTGTGAGCCCTGGTGCTGCCTAATCCCACTAAATACTATTGGAGAGTTGGTAGGGGTGTAGGGGCAGTATTTTTTTTTTGCATACTCGCATCACATTTATTGGTCTGGGTAAAAACAGTGATGAAATTAATTTTACGAAAAACATGACACTCCTGAGTTTTACAGACATGTTTTGGCAGTTGCCTCTGCCATGTTCAGTGTCAAATGAAGAATGAATTACTTAGCTCTTATTAACCGAGCAGGAGGTCTGTATGGTAGAATCTTGACTGAGGTCGTATGGACTGAAAGTACAGACCGAGCACAGTGAGATCTGTACATGCGACCTAGGTCAAGATTCTCTCATACAGACCGACTTAGCTCAGTTAATAAGATGTTTATTATATGGCAAAAAACAAGAACAATTTAATTCGTTTTATGTAATTTGTTTGTACTAACTGACATTTTGCTTGGGGACGGCGATGAGCTGAATTTAATTCTTTGAAAGTTTGCTCGTCCTCTTTACTTCTTTTTCTCATCAGCTCTTCAGCACTTACAGGAATATTATTATATATTTTGAGATGAAAACAGTCAATGATTTTGCGTTTTAGCTTGCAACTTTTTCACTTCAAAACAATACCTGTCTAGATGCTGGTCTAGATGGGAAAATCTAGACAGCGGTCAATATCCATTTCAACCAATCAAATTCGCGAATTTGGTAGTTACCAGTCCTTGTGAGACAGAGCCATATAATAAAGTGAAATAAAAAATACTAGAGAAATTACAATGATAGTAGCAATAATTGGGATTGTGACAATAAAACAATTGATACACTACTCGCTATGTACTCTGTAGCAGATTAAGATAGTGAGAAGCCTAGCAGTGTGTGACTGTTATGAAATGACAGCCATTTTTTGCATTTTCGAAGTGTCTATGAAGGGGATTTGGATATTTGCCAGTCAAGTCTCAAACATGTCGTGTAAATCATTATTTTTGATTATTTGCTGCAGGTTGCATTTGATATGAGATGGCATGGTTTCTTGGTGCAGGAGGGGTAGCGGCTCTAACAGGAGTTATTATTGCTAACTGGGATTGGTACAAGAACAGTCCAAGACCTGATTTAGCGTACTTGAGTTCCATTAAACTGAAGGCGTTAGATGGTACTGGTAAAGAAGTCTTGGCATCTGAGCTGTGGAGTAAAGCTGGGGCAGTCATAATGGTGGTGAGAAGACCTGGATGACACATGTGCAGAGAGGTACAAAAATTTGTAAAATTATTACTGACACCACTATTATTATAAATATTTACTCAACTGATTCATTTACATTGTATCTGAATTTTGTATAAAATAATGCAGTGGTTACAGTGTTTCTGCCAGACCACAGCATTGCTAGAATCCCATCAGTGTTGCAATCAGAGATGGCCCCCAGAAAAAAAAGGGCTAATTTGGCCTTTTTCTTTTACAAGGCTGGCAACACATATGTAGCGTATATGTTTTTTTTTTAAATATTGTATGTAATCTTAACTTGAATCGACGATGAATTGTATTTTTAATATATTCCTTAAGCACTGATCACCGGTTTACATGTATACCAGCACTTTTTTATGTTAAAATGGCTGATCAGTTTTTCAATTTAAATAAAGCATTTATCATTATTATGTTTAGTTCTGGGCAATACTGGATAATGGTTAACAGTCTGCTGTAGAACTCCTCCCTGTTTATTCTCCTCTCCTTTGTAAAGGTTGCTGTGATGACCAGTAAGCTGTGCTCCTCCCATCCAATTAGTGCCCTCTGAGCTGTCCTGGACAACATAAGAGCCATACCCTGGGTGCGAGGAGCATTTTCTTGTTCATGCCCTGAAAAGAGCAGCAGCTCCCCTGTGATCAGCCACCTCTGACCAGAGCGACCATACCAGTCACAATTTCAAGCCCTTGGATGCATTTAAAAATACTATGCCTGTGTTCAGCCTTCAGCCTTGTAAAAGGAAAAGGCCAAATTAGCCCTTTTTTTTTTCTGGGGGCCATCTCTGATTGCAACACTGATGGGATTCTAGCAATGCTGTGGCCTGGCAGAAACACTTACTGGTCATCACAGCAACCTTTACAAAGGAGAGGAGAATAAACAGGGAGGAGTTCTATAGCAGACTGTTAACCATTATCCAGTATTGCCCAGAACTAAACATAATAATGATAAAAGCTTTATTTAAATTGAAAAACCGATCAGCCATTTCAACATAAAAAAGTGCTGGTATACATGTAAACCGGTGATCAGTGCTTAAGAAATATATTAAAAATACACTTCATCGTCGATTCAAGTTAAGATTACATACAATATTTAAAAAAAAAACATATACGCTACATATGTGTTGCGTCTTGTCTAATTCTATTAAAAATTTGAAGGTTTTAATTTTAAAATGTCCTAGCGTTTCACAGGCACGTGGTTCCTTGGGGAGGTCATTCCATTCCTTTGCAGCGGCATAGTCGAATGTTGACTGGCCTAAAGCTGTTTTATATCTTGGGAGATGAAGTTCCCTACCATCTCTGAGGGCTTTATGGCAAATTTCTGATCGCAATGAAAAATACCCTTGAAGTTGCCTGGAACAGTGATAGTCATCTACAATTTTATATACTAGTTGGAGACGTAAATAACACCACCTGCTAAATAATGTTAGCAGACCAAGTCTCTCCCTTATTTACTGTGTGCACGTTAAGTGATTTGTTCTTAGAATTATTCGCATTGCTTTATTTTCCAACCTTTCCAGAAAATCAGAGTTCTTCTTACTGCAAAGACCCCATACGATGCAGCCATAGTCTAAAATAGGTAGTATTGTCATTTTATAAATCTTCAGTAAAATAGCAGAGCTATAAAGAAAAGACGAAATTCTATTTAAGAGTTTCAGTTTAGGATAAACTCTCGAGGCAATATATGACATTTGATTGTTCCACGATAATGATTTGTCTACCACAACACCAAGATACTTAAAATGTCTCTGCTGTTTTAGCATTGAATCTCCGTAACAAATGTTAATATCTCGGTTGGTTTTGATTGCTTTGTAGGATGCAATAAACATGGCTTCCGACTTTTTTATATTGCAAATGAGGCCATTTTTTCAAAACCAGTGTCTGACCTTCTGGAGGTCCTTGTTGACATTGTACACAGCTAAATCCAGGGGTTTCAATAAAAGCCAGTTACTAGTGGTCTACCGCCGCCTATAGGACCTTTCCGAGCTTCTAGATTTCAAATTTTCGGTGGGGGGGCATGCCCCCACACCCCCCTAGGGGAAAGAAGCCTTGCAGCCCCTTTTGGTAGTCACAGCTGCCTATTACCTCTTCAGTGGCAGCTTATAACTAAAGTTATTGAATCCCATGTAAATCAATGTTCTTTGAGCTGGAATGTATCTCAGTATCATCTGCATATAATGAGAGAGTAGACTTAAGACATGCCTTTGATATGTTGTTGATATGAATATTAAATAAAGTTGGTCCTGAGGAATGCCAAAACAAAGGTGCATGGGATCTGAATTAGTACCCTTGCAGATGACATACTGCAATTTGAAAGTGAAGAGTGATCATCGCAGTAAATTTTTCAATTTGAGCAATTGGAAGAAGAAGCCTGAAAAAAATCAGGGCTTCAACGGAATTCGAACCTGTGACCTCTGCGAATACCGGTGCGATGCTCTACCAACAGAGCTATGAAGCCACACATTGGGAGCGAGGTCAATTTATTTCAATAAATTGAGATTTCAATGCCAAGACTGGCAGTGATAACAGGGGCTATGAGGAGATCATGGGGCAGCAAGGTCTAGGGGAGATGAATGACAATGGAGAGAGATTTGCTGACCTATGTGCTACAAGCGACCTGGGAAAATCAGGGCATCTGTCAGGATGCGGTGGTGCGGATCCGCATAATTCGTCTACTTCCGCATCCTCCGCATCCTTGGGGCATTTTTCGGCATAAAACTAGAAAATTGCTACATATAAGCGAGAAAGTAACTGCTTACCATCCTCAGGAGCAAAAATAGCGAAGACATTAATCATTTTGAAGAAGTTATTCACCCAAAACAGCGATCAAAATGCGCCTTTTCATTCGTAAACAATTTTAAACCTCCAGGCGTTCCATGCATCTTCTGGTGATTTGCCTGGGTTCTAGTTTTCAGACTTCCGGTATCCAGTTTTCCTTGTCTCATTCAATGCCTGGTTACTAAGCTTCGGACAAGAAACCATGGAAAAACTGGATTGAACGAAGAAATAGCTGTCCACGAATGGCAGCAAAAGGTCAAACATGTCATGAAGGAGTTAAATTCTTGGTAACACGTTAACGAGTATTTTATACGTTTGAAAAAGCCAAGGGGACAACTTTATTAATTTTGAAATTTCCGCATAATTTGGCGCTTTTTTGCGTAATCGTCACTTTCTTCCGCATAATATTGGGACGTTCCAAAAAATTTCCACATCTGGGGGTGGAGGAGTAGATTCTGACACCCTAGTTTTTTGCTGTCGGAACCTGTGAAGTTTGCATCCCAGGGGTTCAAAATTTTGTCGGCTTCTTTGAAAAAAATATTCCGACAGGCCTGTATCAGAGCTTACCCTCCGCCCGGGGGGGAGGGGGGGGGATTTTTTTGGAATCTCCCATTGCCGAAAATTTCCGCATAATGTTTCATTTTTTTCCGCACCCTATCAAATGGCCTGGAAAATGTAGCAAGCCAGAGAGAATGGTGAAAGACAAGGGTGGGCAGTCAATATCTGATCTAGAAGGCAGAAGAGGAGATGGGTGGAGCATTTTGAGGAGCTACTCAACCGACCTGCCCCCCGGACCCTCTGAACATACAGCCAGCTGACAGTGAGTTACCTATTGACTGCAGTGTACCCACAAAGGAGATTCAATATGCTATCAAGTTGCTGAGAAATGGCAAGGCTGCAGGACCTGACAACATCCCAGCAGATGCACTGAAGGGCGACATCAGGACAAACTTGAAGCTCTTTTCAATAACATCTGGGACAGCGGGTACCAACAGAGTGGAAGGAGGGTTACCTCATCAAGCTCGCCAAAAAAGGTGATCTCAGCTCCTGCTCCAGTTACAGAGGTATAACACTGCTGTCCATTTCAGAGAAGGTGTTTAATGAGCAGGATGAAATCTTAATGCCATAGACCCACAGCTTCGCGAGCAGCAAGCTGGTTTCTGTAAAAATAGGTCTTGCACTGACCAAATTGCCATGCTATCATCCTGGAGCAGTCCTTGGAGTGGAATTCACCTCTTTATATCATGTTGACTAGGAAAAAGCATTTGACAGCATGGACTGGCAGACCCTCTGGGAGCTACTGAGACACTATGGAATACTATGGAATATTTTCCTTGGGACCCTGATGCTTGTTTTCCCTTCCATAGCTTTCAATTTATTGGCACTTTCCTAAACTTAAAACAAATGGCCCCTATTAAGGTCTTCAGGGTCCACTTTGGTCATCAAGTAAAAATTTGGTGGTAGAAACACTGTGGTTATAAAATCTTTAACAGTAATGATAAGCACAGTGTAGTTTTTTGTCATTTCAAATGTTATACTCTGATGAAGGTCTGAACTAATGAGTCTGGGTGATAAGGAGTATTGTCCCTGATGAGAATTAGAATTGAGTGTACTTTCAAAATAGCAGCGACTAATACATTTACATTTAGATATCTGCTATGGCAGCCATTTGCAGTACTTGTAATTTTTTTGTTCTGATGTAGCTGTTTGCTTTCACTGTACTTATCACTTTAGGAAGCCCTGGAGCTTGCCTCTCTGAAACCTGAACTAGACCAGATGGGGGTAAACCTTGTAGGTGTGGTTCATGAACAAAAAGGAGCAAAGGGATTCCAACCTTACCTCAATGCTTCAATTTATTTTGATGAAGAGGTTAGACCATCCATTTGTCTTTTCATTAAAGGAGTTCTGACATGTAGTTTTTTTAATTATTTGGCCACAGACAAAATTTCCTTTCAAACTGAAGGAAACGTGAAAGTAGCAGTTTACAAAGACAGAAAAAAAACACCAAGGAGATAACAGTTAACCATGAACGATCAAGTTTTGTCAAGGGTGGAGAAGATTAACATGGATTACAAAATAATAATAAACTGAAGAATGGAAGCTTAATTTCTCAAGATGCACAAACCGTGACATAATGTAGCTACTTAGGCAGGGCTCTCAAATCTCATTACACTAGGCAGATTCTCCTTTAATACTCTCTGTTTCAGCATGTTTTGCACAGCTGTAACCCTGAATATCTTGTGAGAGCATTCTGACACCTCTCTCAAGCATCCTTTGTGCATTGGAGCAAATTGAAAAGGGCCAAGGATTGATTCTGTGGTGCATGGTCTCAGGGTAATAACAATAATGGGGTGTAAATTTGCTACAAAGTTAATCAGCTAAGTGCTGTGATTTCTTGTGGCGAATGTGGTGCACATGTATATTACAGTTTGAATTATTGTAATGAGCGATTGATTCTTGCCAGTAAATCATGGGGAGATCACAGGCTGTTTTCAGTAGCTGGCCATTCCTTTAAATTCTGTGACTTAACAAAGTGCTGAAGCAGCAAAATTTTCTACTTCCAATTGCAACCAAATGAATTATATCTCGATGATCATAGACTGATGTGTGATTGAAGGCACAACTTTCTTCCATGTGAATGCCCACTTTCCCATCCTTCCACACTCAATTTGTTTAACCCATGTTGTGTTAAAAATTTGCATCTACATAAAAAAAATATATACCTTTTTCATGCCTTTTCACTGTGTAAGAGCCTGCCACAAGCTGGCAACTCCAGGATTCACATTCTTTCCACACATATCCTTTACATGGTTATCATCCAGGGGCTTTGTTTTCTCCAGAATAGTGCAAATTTATTGTAAAAATGTATACCGGTACTGAAATCATTCTCTTTACCTTAGAAAAAGTTCTATGGCCCTGAACAAAGGTGGATGTTCTTAAGTGGTGGGTGTGGATCAAGATATTTTTAGTGATTACTTTACCAACACATTGAAAGAGAAGTAGAAAAATCTCACAACACTCCATTTATTTGTATTGAATCTCACTGGCAATCTGTGAATCTTAATTTTAACTGTAAATAACAACTGAACACTTCTGTGAAGAATTATATTAATTGAATACCCTGTTTTCCTGGTGCAGCTAATTTAATTTGCAGTTGACCATTAAACTCCGAGCCAATTGAATATTGGAGGGTAGGTGCCTTAAAGGTAGCAACAGAGGAGGGCAGCAATCTCCTCAGCAGTAAGGAGGTCACCATGGCAACCGAGCCACAGCCCACCTCCCAAGGTATCCTCCAAGCAAGCAGGTGCTTGGAGAGAGGAGGGACTGTGGCCAAGGGGCCATTGGACCTACCGTTCTAAGAAATACCCCAAGCACCAGAACCCAGCAACCCAACACAAGGTGTTGCGCAGCAGGCAAACAAGCATTACAGAAAACTTACCGACTCTCAGGGTCAGTGCGACAGAAGAGACGTGACTTGCGCAAGGGCCTCCGCTGGGGTCCTGATGTATAGCTTGTAGGCATTGCTATTCCAACGACCCACAGCTTGAATAAGGTGGTCAGGAACACCCATCCGTGCTGCAACAGTTGCCGCACCAATCCTAAAGCTGTGACTGGAGAAGGATCCTTGGATGCCAGCAGCAGCAAAAATATCTTTAAGCCAATCAGTCAACAGAGTCTGAGAAAGCGGCTGACCACTGGAAAGCAAAAACAAGGGACCAGGGGACTGGCCACGCAGTGGTAGGTAGTTCATGATAGCAGAAAAGGCACAAAGCGGCAGACGACCTAGGCCAATGTAGAGGCAGCAACCCTTTCGAAAAATGTCTGTCTTGGAGGCCTTAATTGTCAATTGTAAACACGATGGTGAGGTGTGAGAATCAACTGCGATATCATCGACTGTCAAATGGATGTCAGGGTTAAAGGCTGACAAGGAGGGAACGGTGAATTCAGCGGAACGCAGAAATCCAAAATATGCAAGGGTGGACGCAGCCCAAAACATGACATGATCTTGGATTGCGAATGAGAGCGAGTTGTGGATTATCAGCATGTGATGGTCGGTGATGGGTAGGCGAGAGGGACCCGGAGATCCTTGAGTCCTCCTAATACCACGTAAAACACGTTGCAACTGTAGGCAGTCAACCAATGGGTCTGGGAACCCAAGGTCTATGTGCAGAGAACGGACTGCTGATAGGTAAATCTTAATAGAAGCTGAACTAAGTTAACCAGAGAGGTGAGTTGCAAACAAGCAAAGGGTCCACTCACTCGCTGGGCAAGGAGAGCCATTGGGATGAAGCCGTCCTGACTGAGTGCAGAAGTTGAGAAAACGGAGTTGAGCAGATTTGTATGTGCGGTGTGTGGATGGAGCTAATCCTTGTGACACGAGAGCAAGACAATCCTGTTCTAAGCTTGAAATGTTAATGTTTCCCAAAGATGAGGAGGGATAACTGTAGGCTGACGGTTGGCTTGTGGTGCCAGGTGGCGAAAGGCCTGCCAATGAAAACGAGATATGGCATCAGGAATTTTGTTAGCAGATCCGGCAATGTGCTGGGCTGAAAATATGAAATTATGGTGGGCAGCTGCCATCAAAAGCAAACGCAGGAGATGCATGACATTGGGGGCCCTGGAAGTGCGAGAATTTAAAATGAACACCACAGATTCATTATCACAATGAAAAAGAACCACTTGTTTGAACCAGGACGAGCCCCAGACATGAGCCACAAGGACTATAGGGAAGAGCTCTTTGTACTCGATTGAAGCAGACTGAAGTGCTGATGGCCACTTTCCATATAACCAGTGCGTGCGAAATACAGCACCAAACCCGAAGGACCCAGAGGCATCGCTGGCCATTTCCAAATCAATAGGAGGAGATAGGCCGGGTAAACCCAAAAGCAAACACTATTCCAGGAAGCCAAGTACTGAAGCCACCAACGGAGATCTTTCTTAAATTCAGCACTGAGCTGAATGGGATGATCGTCTCTTCGAAAATTATGAAGCAAGTTGATCATGCGACGAATGAATGCACGGCCGGGCCAAACCACCTTGGCAGCGTGGTGTAAATGGCCAATAAGAGATTGGAGTTGTCGTTTGGTACACCAGCGATAGGAAGACCAGCGGTGCAGGAGGTTGAGGAGGGACGTCAGTTTGTCATTCGGCAAGCGGGCAAGGTGGTTGACAGAATCAAGCTCAATGCCCAGGGTGACCATGCAAGTGGTGGGGCCAACCTTCTTGGAGGGGTGGAGAGGTAAACCAAGTGTTGCACAGACTGACGAAGCAGTGGATAAATATTGTTTTCACACTGGTGAGAGTTAGGTGGGCCAGCAGTTATGAAATCATCCAGATAGTGCAAGAGGTCAGGTAGGTGATAGTTGTTTAGTAGAATCCACTCAACCAGATCAGCAACAGAGTTGAAGATATAAGGGGCAGACCTCAAACCAAATGGGAGAGCTAAATTGACATAGAACATCGATCTCCAATTCATGCCAATAAGGTGCCTATCAGTGGGATGGACAGCAAGGTTGCAGTAGGCAGCCTCAACATGGAACTTGGCCATAAGAGCACCCTGACCAAACTTGGAAACCATCTTGATGATGTCATTGACTCGAATGTATTGCAAAGGATAATCATTAGGGTTGATTCCTTCGTTCACACTGGATCCCAATGGGGAAGACATGTCTAAAATAAGGTGCCATTTATTAGGTTGACCTTTCTTTGGTATGACCCCAAAACTGTTTATGTGCAAGTTAGGTAACGCAGGGGAGTGAAAAGGACCAGCTACTCTGCCTAAGGCAACTTCATTTGCCAAATAAGCAATGACAATTTCTGGGTGCTGATAAGCAGAAGCTTTGTTCTTTTTAGCCGATCGTAAAGAGAACCCTGGGTTGAAGCCCAAACGGAAGCCCTGAAGGAGCCCCTGGAGGACCTCGGACACCAAGGCCTGGTTAGGATGCTGTTGGAGTTGACAAGGGCAAATCGGGTGGCACAAAGAGGAGAAACCTGTGACACAGTAGGGAGGATCCCACATGCTGCAAAACAGATGATAAAGGAATAGGACCTTTAATAATGAATTGTAACTAAGGCCATACAAGACCTAGGAACATATGCGTACGGGCACCTTTGGACCTGGGGGGGGGGGGGGGGGGGCGGTGACCTTATTGCCCGAAAAAATAACACAATGCCCGAAAGCGTGTGTTGTACAAAAGCACTCAAACCGCAGTAAAAACAAAAACGTTCACATTTCTGACGTCTAATGAACGTATTTTCATTCCAAAATTACAGTTGAATCCTGATCTTTGGAACCTCCGGGGGAAACGAAAATTGGTTCGAAAAATCGGATATTTCGAGAAATCTGGGGTAACTAAAATTACAGTGTTCGACTGAGGAGAGGAAAACGACTTACGTTTCGAGTTATCGGGTGGTTCGAAAAAAAATGAGGGTTCGAGAGATCGGGATTCAAACTGTAGTTATTTTGAAACCTCGGACACTCTATAGATTGCCTAGTAAAATCCAAAACTTATAAAAGAAACAGGAAATTATTTCTCGTACGTGAAGTTCAAGAAAATTTTAAAACAGCTCTTTGTGGAGCCATTGAAAACGGCTTTGTTCAGAGCCACCACAAAAATGTCCAGGTCTTCTTCGTTTGTTTTGATTCTGTCATTCTTTTGGTCATGGAAGTAATATCCATCTCGTGGATTTGTACGATACACATGTAAACGATATATGGCTTTTCCAAAACAAATTACCTGGATCCTTAACTCCGTCTTGACAAGGCAAACGTCAGAGAAAGTAGCCTTCAAGTCTGGCTTTGACAACCTTTTAGAGTATTTTTCTTTTAGAGTATTTTCTCCCGAGTACTTTTGCCCGAATCATCAGCGTTTTGCCCGAAAATTTCTGTAACTGGGGGGGCTGCTGCCCCCCTCGCCCCCCGGCTCGTACGCCTATGCCTAGGAAATAATAGAACAATAATTATTATGTAAAGTATAAATGAAATAATTCATACACTTGAACTTTAAGAGAACAAAATTATTCTTAAGCAAACAGGAACGCGAAGCCAGTGTGATAAATAAGACAACTTGGCCCAAATGTTCTTGGTGAGAGTAAATGTGCAAAAGGTAAGAGGGCATTGCATTAAAGAAATCTAGCAAGCCTCAGTCCATGGGAGACGTAATACTGTCCGACAACAACAACAACAACAACAACAAAAGTGAACATTAGACTAAGCTGTCCCAAGCAGGGAGGCAAGTTAAGGCAAGGCTGAACCTAGAGTAACAAAAACTACAAAACAATGTACGGAATTGGCATAAAATGAACATGGCGCCTAGTGACGTTTTCGACGCTTGGACGTCTCGGGGCTTGGTGATCTGGTTGCAACCTGTTTCTTGCGCTGGGGGCACTCCGAGGCTCGATGGTTGGACGAGCAAATCGAGCAGCGATGAGCGAAGCGGCAAAGGCTAGAAGGAGCTACGCAGAACCCGTTGTTCCAAGACCTGCAGACGATGGCAGAAGAACTCCCGCTTGGTTCGGTAAAAGACCATCGCACACTAGAAGCAGCAGCATGAAAGTTGAAAAGCTGTACGTTGATACTTGACCAATCCGTAAGTCTGGCCGCGGCAGCATGTTCGCGAAACGCTCTATCGTACATAAGCCATGCGTTGCCTTGAAATTGACGGTATGTGCGTAGGATCAAGAGTTTATACAATGTTAAGTCGCGCCACCTGGGAGGGTAGTGGGAGGCGAGAATTAAGGAATAAATGGAAAAGGCTTCTGACCAACTTGTAATATCGTCTATAGATCGTTTCGGTCGCTTGCTGGTTGCGGTCAAGACGAGCCTGCCATCGAGGAGGAGCTGAGGCTCTGCTTTGTTGTCTCTCAAGTTGTCCGAGAGCAGTTCAGCAAGGTCGATGAACTTGCCCGAGGTGATCTGAGAAACCAATTTGTACGGGACAGGCGAAAAATCCGGCCCAACAATAAATGGTTGTTGGAGGGTAGGCACTGTGGATGAGGAAAAGGACGTTGGACAGGTTGGAAGGGGCGCTGATGCAATCGAAGGAGACAACATAGACAAACTTGATGGCAAAATACGAGACGACCCAGCTGGAGCGGTAAATGTATTTACAAATGAAGGAACAACAATGGGCCTACCTGTACTGGGCGTTTGTACTGCCGATGGTAGATGTGGTGCACTAGAAGAGGCCACAAGCGAACTAGAGACCGCCAAAGGCAGATTGGACGAATCCGTAAGCGAAGTCGATGGCAGAGACGACACCAGAGACTGTAGCTGATTTGCCTGCGCCAATGCGAAAAGCGGGCGGAGCGCACCCACGATGGAAGCCGTTAAGGTTTCCACAGATAAAGCAGGGGATGATGAAGAATCGTGGGTGACGTTTGCTTGACTTCCAGAAGGGGACGTCGAGGCCGGGAACGCAGAACTGACAGGAACATCTGCGGATGAGTTCGCCGACTCGGCCATCTCGAAGTAAGAGTTCAAACTATTGCGAGTTGTTCGTTTCGGCGGCATTAACGAGCCGAGAGCGAAGAAAAAACGACGCCAGTACTGCCGTTACGAGTGATATAGCAAAACACGATGCAAGGATAAAGGTTTGGTGCTTCTTTTACGCCAAAAGCAAGCATAGCAAGCAAGCTAGCCGAGCAACTCCAGCAACGCAACTCCAGCAAAAGCACATGGCAATGCCCCTGCAGACCTCCCTAGACCCCCCCCACCAGATCCTGGGGAAATGGCAACATTGGCTAGATTTTAACTTTGCCTAAATTTCATTTAGCCTCATTACAAGAATGCATAGGCACCAGTCAGTGCTAAAACTTCGACTCCAGTGCAGCCCCTTAGCCACCTGACTAATTAGTTTCCATGGCAATTACCCTATGCGTGTCATTTTGTTTCTCTTGTGATGAACATTTCTGGTGCCAAGTTTGAAGACTACTGCGTCTGCCAATCAATATTTCCAGGGACATTCTTTATTCAGTACTTGACCATTTTAGAGCAAACCTCATGATGTCATCACTTAAAACAAAAACATCATTATCTCCAAAACGAAAAACGATATTTCAAAAAGGGAAAATTCCATTCTTCTGTATTTTGAAAAGCCTTTCAAATAATTAAGCAGCAGTTATGTCACAGGAACTTTAATGACAGCCCTGCAGAAAAGTACAAGCAAAAAGCAAATAAGCGGCAAATTAAACACAAAAGCAAGAAAAAAAAGACGAACTCCATGTGGCTTTCGTAATGCTTCATTTGACCTTATCAATGTGCCGCTTGTTGTGTAAACTGCACTCACACTCTCGTCTGATAGGGTAACTTTAAATTCTGATATAGTGGGGCTCTTCTGGTTTCTTTGTTAAGGAAACTTGGCCTTCATTCAACAGAGCCTTTTTCAATGAGTTTTAATTTAAGCATTTCTTTTGTGAAATCATGCTTTTTCCAGACAATTGCGAATTTTTCAACATTTTGAATTTTGCCCAAAATCTGACATGAAACAAAACGGGTGAACTGCATGGTAAAGATTAAAATCAAAACAATTACAGTGTGACTACTCCAACCAAGGCCACGTCATAAAATTTTCTTCAAATTCAATGAATAAAAATCTCGGAAGTTAACAGTAGTTTTCCAAAAAATCATTCATGTAATCAAGCTGTGCATTACAAAGGCAACAGAGCTGTGGTCACTCTGGATAATTTGTCGGAAAACTACATGTATTGTTAACCTCCATGAGTTTGATGTGCTAAATTTGTAGAAATTTTTGTCAGGTGGCCTTGGTTAGCGTAGTCACACTGTAAATCAATGAAAAATATTTTGATGAAGAAATATGCTTGGATGCCTTTACATTTCTTCAGAATTAGTTACGACATGACCTTATAATGTCATAACTGGTGTTACTAATCATGAAAAAGTTAAAACACATTAAGCAACTCTGAACTAACTAAAACTGACCTGATTGGATGAGAAAATTTTTTCTCACCAGCAGCTCGAAAGATCAGTTAATGGGCTCTCAATATTTTCTTTGTTAGGTTTTTTTCGCTATAGTGTGTGGAAGTCAATTTTCCGTGCAAGGAGCAAGGGTGTTGAAGGGAACTTGGTTGGAGAAGGACGAATATTGGGTGGAGTCTTTGTAGTAGGACCTGGAGAGCAAGGAATTCTACTTGATCATAAAGAAAAAGAATTTGGTGATAAGGTTGACCTTAAAGATGTTAGAGCTGCTATTTTGAGAATGAAATCAAGTATTTAGAGAAGAGAAAGAAAAGAACAAAAAGGGAAATTAAAGAAAAAAGCTGAATCAAGAGAATTTATCAATCAAAAATGTGCAAAACGTTTGAGGAATCTGTAATGTGTTGATTTGTTACTTGTTTTCAACATACAATTCTTGGAATCATCAAATAACGTGTTTACAGTCTGAATCAAACCTAATACATGATCCTACTGTTAAAAGCATACCTGTGTTAGTATCTGTCAATGGGATGTGCATGTCCATTTCCAGAGGGGGGGAGCTAGATGTTTGTGGGAGGTATACATGTTTTTCAGTGGGTGAAATAGGTAGGTGTGTTGGAGAAAGATGCAAGAGATCATTGTGTTAAAAGGGTAATTTCTTGAAGCCATTGATACTACCAGTAATTCATACAGATGTATTACTTCCAGCCTAGTTGCCTAGGCTTGTTTTATTGTAGACTACTGGTAACCCATTTTTTTCTCTCTGGGTCAGTACATGTATTAAAGAAGAGTATGTATATCTGTAAACATGTGGATGCAAGAGAGTGGTGTCAAACAATAGAGTGTTTCTGTTGAGGAACTATCGGCTGATAGTTGCCCCGCGGAAATTTGATGTTCTTAAAACAAATGTTTGCCCAAGAAACGAAGCTTCGAGGGCAAATATGCTAGTTTTAAGAACATCAGATTTCCAAGGGGCATCTAGTAGACCAATAGTTGCGAGATATAAACACTCTATTGTCTTTATTGTTCACCACTAAATTGTCTTCCCCACACCAGTTCAAAAATCATATTGAGTTATTTCATCTTTTTAGTAAGATGAAAACTGTTAAAGTGAAATGTAAAATCTGAAAAAGAAAACAGATAAAAACCCACTTAATACAATTCAATTGTTTATTTAATTTTTTTTTGATAATAAGCCTGCTTATTTACAGAAAAATTTTCATGGACGACTGCTGTCCATCCGGGTATTTTCCATGGATGGGCACTGTGGGGGCTGATAGTATCTCTCAGTGGATGAACACTATTGCATCACGTGATCAATTTAAACCAAGAAGAATTGGAGAAAATTTAGTGGTGAACTATTAAGATGAATAGGGGTTGGGGTGACTGCTGCACTCATGTCTCATCCCAATTCTCTCTAGTGTAAACTGTGTCACTTATAATACCTGCCTGGTCTTGAGATTAAAAGCGAGTGCCAGCAGTCCATGTATCTAGATCAACGAAATTGAATCAAGAGAGTAGTTCTGTAATGTTCCCATCTCTGCATGAAACTTCAGTTATGGGAGGTTTTACATACAGGAATAATGAATTATTTATATCTGGTTTTGGGCATTAATCCCATATGCAGAGGCTCGGGTGAATTGTCTTTTTCAATGTTCTTGTTATAGCTTGATTAATTAACCATGACAGATCAGCCTGTGTCTGTGATGTTTGTTATCTTGCTTATGACAGCTTAGATTTAAGTACATTTTCTACAATCTGAACTTGATGTTTTTCTGCAAGTGATAACTAAACCAGTCGCACGCTCTAGTGATATAAACAATGAATACATAAAACAGAGAAAAGTAGAAGATTGTAACAGACAATAAAATGTTAAAATTTGAAACTTTGTATTGAATGGTTGCCTGCAATAATACTTCTCTACAATATTTGGACGTAATATATCACGTTTGACCACATTCAAAACACCAAGAAGAGAGTTGAAAATACGACTTGCAGCAGACTATTTTTGACAAAATGGGGGTGTTTGGATAGCTGATGAAACACTGTCTCGAGTGTTTTCTGTATATCTTTTAAATCGAGACAAAAAGGAAAAGTAAAATCGTCAAAATCTATGCTAATTACATTGTAAGACCTCGTATCCAAATCTCTTTCCCGGTTATCATTTTCTTTGTTTTAACTTGACGAATTATTAATGAGGTTGAAAATATACGGTATAATAATGATTCCGGGTAAGTGGGATTGTCGCAAAGTTGTGATGCATGTGACAGTATTGCTGGAGTAGATGGTTAATTATCCAGCTCCTGGAGCCCATTTC
>JAHPZR010015661.1:0-15894 GCA_019787425.1 Platygyra sinensis | reverse complement strand
GAAATTTTGTCTGATGCAACAGACACTTGTATGTAGGCCGCCACAGCTGTGTCGTGACGTCATATAGTTTTGGATTTTTGCTTGCAGACTTGAAAATATATTCTTTCTAATAATATAAAATGTGTGACAGTGTTATTCATGATGAATTCAAGCGTGAGAAAGAACTTACATGTCCTTTTTGCGATCGACTATTAGTGGAAGTTGATAAAGTGGTTGAGTCATGTTGTGGTGAACAGGATATGGAAAATATAAATGGTATGAATGTCTGTATAAATTGTGGTTTAGTTCATGGTTATGATTATGTCACAGAGTACTTCAACTTCTATGACAATATGCATTTGATACGACAAAAATCGAGATAACATCGGAATTACCATATTGATAATGTGATTGATGGTCTATCTTTTGAGAATGATATTCAATTGACTCATAAACAAAGGAATCAGATTCATAAATTATTCATTGAGATTGATAGTGTTCTTCATAAAGTTAATTATGAGCGAAAACGGGTAATAAGCATCAAATTCATCCTCCAGCAATTATTCAAGATGCTCGGGCTTCCTTACAAATCAGGGGCACCCAACGACAATTTTCGGAAAAATATCTGTTCGGAAGACGATTTGAGATCTAGAATTTTCGGAACATTTGTTGTAAAATTACTTACTTGCCTGCCTCTCCTAGGATTTTCGAACATCTAAAAAATGGTAAAATTGCCCATTTTCAACGGATTTTTACCCTAAAAAGGTCACCTAGAATTTTCGGGAGCCTTTTTTCTGGCTGAAATTTTCGAACAGGTAAGGTTTGATCCCTATAATTTTCGGATCACTGGACTTTCAGCTAGGAAATCCGAACAGATGAAAAATTTATAGGGGATAAAAATATGCCCACATTCACCGTTTAAATATAAAACACGTTTAACAATGCTATGTTTAAGTGGTTTTGAACTATATTCTCGTTGGGTGCCCCCGACAAATGTATCAATGTAACGAAGTCGAAGAGGACATTAACATATTATGAACAATATTGGGAAAAGGTTGAATCATTGATAGGTAATGAAATCCAGTCGATAATTAAGAAGTGAATTTTTCATCGTATTTTGTCAAATATTTATCAACAATAGGACTGTTGTCTGTCACGTAATCATCAATGTTCTTCATTGTGTTGTAAATACGAGATGAATTGAAATTTCCACTTCTCATCATATCTTTTATTTCATACAGCAAATGTTGATAGCTTTGGTAAGCATATGTACATTTTTGGATCTTAAGATTAAGTTTTTATGCGACATCCAACCCTGGATCAAAAGTGCTGCGGTGCTGACGGCAACCAAACTAATACCACCAGTTGCTATACTGGAAGCTAAACCACCAGATGCAAATACAATGGATAATGAATTACCCAACAATTTCAATTTCTCGAGACGCTGTACTGCCTGTTTGTATGCCCAACACTTTTTTGTGATATGTACGGTAGTAAGACTTTAATTCTTCAATCTGTTCTTTGTCAGTTCATCTGAAATATGATTCCAGTTGAATATGCTTTTTGGTGGTCCTTTATTATGAATGATACCATTTAATGTGTATATATCTCTCCTTGACTTACTCATATATATATTGTTTATATTATAATTTTGTTGGATATGCAATATATCAATCCCGAGATCTGACCACACAATGGGGATCTTTTTATGAATGTTGGTGTTAGGTTACTTGGTATTGCATATGTGTACCCCCGGTCTAATGAATATCGGCTGTAGAATCGACCATAAGCATCATGTAGAATACTATGGGAGTGTAATATATCACAACAACCACATATTCTTTCAAGTATATGTGTCGAACATCCATTACCAGGACCAATTAAACCGATCTCACCATTGTTTTCTTCAAGAACCTCATCTATTGTCATATATACCTTGAAATTTTTGAGGTAAAGATATTGGTATACTGAAGCTGACTTTAGTATAACATCGTTTACATCATTATGTTGTTGTTTGGTTACTTCAAAGTGGTATTTGATGTATTCAATTGTTTCTCTTTTCATATATATTAGTTAGATTACATGTCTATCGCTAAATTATTGTTCCTTGACTCTTTTCATATTCTTTGATATCTCCATGAGCATCACTACTCAAATTATAGATATTTTTAGTTATTAAACCTCTCTGAATAGTGAAAGGAGAATCTGACACATATATTATATTGAATTCTTCATTTAAATCTTGAATACCATCATGAAGTACACTTACCTCATAGGATAGACCACTGAAAATGATGTTCATGGTATTATTTAAAATGAATAACCAAAAATATAATTTTTTTCCTTTAACATTATCCGGAATAAATATTGTTCTTTAAACTTGTCTCAATGAAAATTTTCTTAAAACTAAGGGATATAATTTTGATTTGAATCAAAAAGTAATCAAAAACAGTGCACCTTATGATGATGGATCTTATGATGATAACACTTTGGTCAGTAAAGCTTTTGTTGATGCTGAAATAGCAAAAATACAAATTCCACCACCAGTTGATACGAGTGATTTATTGAAACTTGATGGAAGCAGAAGCATGCAGGGTGATCTAGATATTAATAATTATAGAATTTAATAGCTGTGGTAGATTAACAATGAATATAACACCGTTAGCCCAATTGAAATGTATGGCAGTAAAATTTTTAAATTGTGGTGGTTTAACTATGAATAATGATCTTAATAGTCCAATCAGTATGAATAATAATAGAATTTATAATTTACCAAATCCTACTGGAGGTCAACAACCTGTTCCACTTGTTTTTGGTGATAATCGTTATCTAAAGCGTGATGGAAGTAAAAGTATGACTGGTGATATAAATTTAGTAAATAGTTACAAGATAATCAATTCACCAAATCCATCAAACGATACAGATTTGGTAACCAAAAAGTATATGGAAACACATGTAAGCCAGTCTCATGTCACTAGTTCTGATAAATCAAATGCTTTCCAGTATGTTATGAATAATCCAACCCATCTGATTGAGGAAGATGACATTGAATTTGGGAATTTGCTGACTTACAAACCAAGTCCTCATTCGATTAATAAAAAGGCTATTGACACAAAACTGATATTTGATGCTAGTCACGGCTATGACAGTTCAAGACTCTCTATTAATCTCTACGTATTGCCGAATGGTAGTTATACAATGGCTCTTGAGCTTATTTGGTCCGGTGATGATGTCGATCATCAAACTGTGTCTCTTAATGGCATCAGCGCTGTTGAGACCATTCATGATCTGTCAAATAAATCATTTGATAATTATTCAAGATTGATAATGCAATTCAGTAAACATACAAACACATCACCAAATCATCTGTATGTAGACATTGTAATTAAAATGAAAACTGGAAAATCATATCCACCAAAACTACAAACATACTTGGTGTGTTATGGCGTCAAAGGGCTCCAACCAGATGTCCCTTCAAATGTTTATGATGCCTTGTGGAGCATCAATAATGATAAAGTGACTTTCAATGAAATGATTGATATGGGAAACAAAAAAATAACTGGGGTTGCTGATGGAACTAATAATGATGATGTTGTCAATCATAAACAGTTAAATGATTCCAAAACATTATTTCAAACAAATTTATCAAATTTACAAGATTCAATTACAAATATCAATACAGCTCTGCAAATTAAAATTAATAAATTATCTTCAACAGTTAAAATCATATACAGAAATTTAATAAGAAATGACACAAAATTATTATTAATAAAGGAAATTTATTTCCCTGATTCTGTTGAAAGTAGAACTCCAAATAATAATTCATATTCGACAAATGATGAAAATGATGGAGATTTGACTTTTTATTTAATCTTCCAACATGATGATAATACAAATGATAGCATGATAATAACTCTATATTGGTTTTCAGATATTCCATCAATCAATATTTTTATCACAAAAGACAGAGTAATAGTTTCAAAAAATGCTTTAATCAATGAGCCAAGTTTAAGAACAATATTTATTCCGGATAATGTTAAAGGAAAAAAATTATATTTTTGGTTATTCATTTTAAATAATACCATGAACATCATTTTCAGTGGTCTATCCTATGAGGTAAGTGTACTTCATGATGGTATTCAAGATTTAAATGAAGAATTCAATATAATATATGTGTCAGATTCTCCTTTCACTATTCAGAGAGGTTTAATAACTAAAAATATCTATAATTTGAGTAGTGATGCTCATGGAGATATCAAAGAATATGAAAAGAGTCAAGGAACAATAATTTAGCGATAGACATGTAATCTAACTAATATATATGAAAAGAGAAACAATTGAATACATCAAATACCACTTTGAAGTAACCAAACAACAACATAATGATGTAAACGATGTTATACTAAAGTCAGCTTCAGTATACCAATATCTTTACCTCAAAAATTTCAAGGTATATATGACAATAGATGAGGTTCTTGAAGAAAACAATGGTGAGATCGGTTTAATTGGTCCTGGTAATGGATGTTCGACACATATACTTGAAAGAATATGTGGTTGTTGTGATATATTACACTCCCATAGTATTCTACATGATGCTTATGGTCGATTCTACAGCCGATATTCATTAGACCGGGGGTACACATATGCAATACCAAGTAACCTAACACCAACATTCATAAAAAGATCCCCATTGTGTGGTCAGATCTCGGGATTGATATATTGCATATCCAACAAAATTATAATATAAACAATATATATATGAGTAAGTCAAGGAGAGATATATACACATTAAATGGTATCATTCATAATAAAGGACCACCAAAAAGCATATTCAACTGGAATCATATTTCAGATGAACTGACAAAAGAACAGATTGAAGAATTAAAGTCTTACTACCGTACATATCACAAAAAAGTGTTGGGCATACAAACAGGCAGTACAGCGTCTCGAGAAATTGAAATTGTTGGGTAATTCATTATCCATTGTATTTGCATCTGGTGGTTTAGCTTCCAGTATAGCAACTGGTGGTATTAGTTTGGTTGCCGTCAGCACCGCAGCACTTTTGATCCAGGGTTGGATGTCGCATAAAAAACTTAATCTTAAGATCCAAAAATGTACATATGCTTACCAAAGCTATCAACATTTGCTGTATGAAATAAAAGATATGATGAGAAGTGGAAATTTCAATTCATCTCGTATTTACAACACAATGAAGAACATTGATGATTACGTGACAGACAACAGTCCTATTGTTGATAAATATTTGACAAAATACGATGAAAAATTCACTTCTTAATTATCGACTGGATTTCATTACCTATCAATGATTCAACCTTTTCCCAATATTGTTCATAATATGTTAATGTCCTCTTCGACTTCGTTACATTGATACATTTGTCGGGGGCACCCAACGAGAATATAGTTCAAAACCACTTAAACATAGCATTGTTAAACGTGTTTTAATATTTAAACGGTGAATGTGGGCATATTTTTATCCCCTATAAATTTTTCATCTGTTCGGATTTCCTAGCTGAAAGTCCAGTGATCCGAAAATTATAGGGATCAAACCTTACCTGTTCGAAAATTTCAGCCAGAAAAAAGGCTCCCGAAAATTCTAGGTGACCTTTTTAGGGTAAAAATCCGTTGAAAATGGGCAATTTTACCATTTTTTAGATGTTCGAAAATCCTAGGAGAGGCAGGCAAGTAAGTAATTTTACAACAAATGTTCCGAAAATTCTAGATCTCAAATCGTCTTCCGAACAGATATTTTTCCGAAAATTGTCGTTGGGTGCCCCTGATTTGTAAGGAAGCCCGAGCATCTTGAATAATTGCTGGAGGATGAATTTGATGCTTATTACCCGTTTTCGCTCATAATTAACTTTATGAAGAACACTATCAATCTCAATGAATAATTTATGAATCTGATTCCTTTGTTTATGAGTCAATTGAATATCATTCTCAAAAGATAGACCATCAATCACATTATCAATATGGTAATTCCGATGTTATCTCGATTTTTGTCGTATCAAATGCATATTGTCATAGAAGTTGAAGTACTCTGTGACATAATCATAACCATGAACTAAACCACAATTTATACAGACATTCATACCATTTATATTTTCCATATCCTGTTCACCACAACATGACTCAACCACTTTATCAACTTCCACTAATAGTCGATCGCAAAAAGGACATGTAAGTTCTTTCTCACGCTTGAATTCATCATGAATAACACTGTCACACATTTTATATTATTAGAAAGAATATATTTTCAAGTCTGCAAGCAAAAATCCAAAACTATATGACGTCACGACACAGCTGTGGCGGCCTACATACAAGTGTCTGTTGCATCAGACAAAATTTCATTGGTTGACGACTAGGAGACCACCTGCTCGAATGAATTTCCCGTCTCTCAATTCATTTCTGATGTAACCCTCGAGATCTCTTACATCATATTTTATCCTGATCAGAGTGGTCCCAACTCTTATTCCCATATTAGTTCCAGACCGATGTCCCGGGTTTTGGTCTTGGTTCTAACTCCTATCTCAATATTTTCATCTTTAGTTTTAATTCACAAATTTAGTTTCAAGTTTTGGATTAAAGATTTGGTTTCTATATTGGTTCAGATTTGGTTTCGGTGTTGGTTCATATTTTATTATTTAGAATTTGAACTAGATTTTGTTTGACCTTGGGATTTTATTTGACCTTGGTTTTTCAATTTTGAAAACTGTGCTGGGAAAAATTTTGAAAACTGTGCTAGGACCGCCAACTCCTATACTACTGCAGACTGTAGCATATAGTTGGCGTTTAATTTTATTGCACATCTTTTTTAAAAACCAGCATGTGATTTTGAGAATTTTATTGTAGTAATTAAATGCAAAAATTACCTTGAAAAACGTTTACTGTGTCATGATTTTGTTGCATATGATTTTGATGTCTACGCTTGAGCTCCCTCGGCAAGGTCGTCTAGCTCACAAGCATCGAGGCATGCAAAGCACTGTTGTTGTTCTTCTTCTTTCTTTTGCTTTCTTTCCACGGGTCAGAGGGAAAGAGATGGTCAATCCCCAAATCAAAACTTGGAAAAGTTTTCTTCATTTGAATTCCTTTATATTTCTACTTGAGAGTTAAACTACCGGCTTAGAAATGGTTTCAAATTAATTGTGCCGGGGAAACACAGAAAGCATGACGTGACAACCGTCTTTGCATACTCTCATCTAAACACGCCTATCGATCAATGAGAATGCCCGTACTGTCTTAAATATTTTATAAAGTTAGACAACAGTCACAAAGCGTCCTATGCGGCAGCGTTTTGACCACAATGGCTCCCAAAACCGAAAACATAACAGTGAAAAAAATATATACTTTATCTTAAGTAGGCTAGCGCAAGCTCAATCCTGACAATCGAAATTCGGCGGTCGGTTAGGTCGGCAACAGCAAAAAAGAAATCTTGGGCCTCAAGGGGGGTTCGTTCGAGCCCCTCGAACCCCCCCCCCCCCCCCTCCTACGGGCCTTTATCTTTTTGGAATTGACAGCTGCTGTTACTTACTTATTTAACCTGAGCCGGTTTTTAGAGCGATAGCCATTAAAGAAATAATTTGCACTTCTTAAATGAAACCAGAAGGCTGGAATTTCTGTAAAATACCTTGTTTAACCAGCGCTATCAGTAACATTCACATGCACACAAAATCCTTCAGTTTTCGTTTCATTTCTATCTAAATTTCTGGCTTCATTTTTTTCTCTTTTTAGAGTAGATCAACTTAGCAGTAAGGAGGCTTCAGCAAAACCACAACAAAAATTAAACATCAACGAGTGTCGCCAAACAAAAGATTAAATGAGCAGAACAATCTCCAAATGGCGATGCTATGCAAGACCTCATGTAAAGCAATCAAGTGTTGCCTTCGTGAACATTCAAGAAGTCCAGAATATTAATAACGTCACTCAGGCTCCTGTGTCACTATGTGACGTAAACCATTCCCACACTTCGGTCGCGTTCTACTGATTGGAATCAACAGTTTCAACCGCAGCCGGACGTCTTTTAGCCTGCGAACGTAGACGTATTTCCGGCTGTCGCCTGTCTCCGCCAAAAATAACGTCTGCGAACTCGTTCGGCGGACCAAGTGACAGCCGAAAATACGTCTGTGTTCGCAGGCTAGAAGTTAGCCACAGGTGGTGTGCGGCCTACGATCGCTAAGCATGTTGGTAGTAACAGGAAGAGAGCTCATTTGTATCAACGCCGTCGTCGAGTGCACATCAAATTACTGTGATGATTTCAACAAGAAAACCCTTAGAAGTCGCTTTTGTATACTTTATTCATCGTTTAAACTCTACAGATTGGCAAATATTCAACCATTTCTTCAAGAATTTTAGAAAGGATCGAAAAATATTGTTTTCACGATGGCCAGCGTGAAGGCAGTGAGATGTAAACAGTAACAGCAACTGAATCAGTAAGGGCTACTCGCCACTCTTCTTTATTGTTATATGTACATGTATATATTTTTGCGGGACCCGAATCTCTAAGCGATGTCTGAGTCTATCTGTGACGAGTTATCTGGATATTGACCTACACTAGCGAGGTTTTATTTCTTGGTCATTGCTTCCGTTAATTGCGGCCACTGTGCATTTGAAATGTTTTTACCTTGCTATCGATCGAGGTGTCTTCAAGGAAGAAGAGAAGTAAATATATCAAAATGTTTGAAGGAAAGAAGCCGATTACCAATCTTTCCTTAACCTTTTTCCGTGTAGCCAATAAATTTGATATTATTGTGGTGTGAAAATCTCACGAGTATATTTATTTGGTTAATAAATAAAATGTCATTAACCTTACATGTACTGAGCCTGATCAAACACTTGTTTGCAGTGGAATCTAAAATTTGTCCCACAGAATCTTGTTAGGCAAGTTTTTTTTGAATAGCTTTGCTTCTGCTCATCGTCTATAAGTATAATTTGGACTTGTTACAGAGTAAACCCCTGTGTAGCATATTTGTTCAATGTGTTGTTTACCTCTGCTGAGTTCAATAAAGTACTTGTAGCCTGTTTATACAGATCCCACATTGTAGGAAAGTCTGGGAATGAATTAAATGAAGAACCTTAACATCCTGTTTGTGGGGGAGATGTTGGCTTAATGGCTAGAATGATGGATTTTGGATCAAAAGGTTGAGCAGCGGTGGAAGTAATTGCATTGTGTCTTTCCTTTTGGCAGCAATACATTACATAAACTTTATTAAAGTGTCAAGGTATTTAGCTACAACCTAATTGTGGACACTATATAAAATGAATAAAATAAATATAGTATAAAATCACAGCCAGCACACACCATTCTCTAAGAACTTTTCTCAACCAGCAATTATTCATGGGGGAAATGGTGAACTGTCAGGCAACCTAGGTTTAATTTTATTAAGCAGTGATTATGCCCAGTCTCCATACTTATTCAATGAAAAATAAAAGTACAACACATGATTGCTCGTTAGGTTTAACTACTATTCACATGTTCAGTAGGAGAAGCAATACTCTTAGTTGAGCTCTTTATGTGACAGGTTAAGAATTAGCTCCTGAGGTGAGGGTCAGATTGCATATGTTGTCTTTTTCAACAACTTGGTTGTTGCTGCAAACTCAAGTTTGGAAAATTAAAAATCTACTTTTATCCACTCTAATATAACTGCAAACAAGGGTTTGTATTTTTATTTACTTTTATAAAAACATGGTCATATTTACACAGCTATGTCATTCAAAGAAGTTACCCCTACCCCGGCCTTTAATCAGGGAACAGAACAATATGGTATGAACATCACATGCCATAATTAATCCCCAAACCTCCATGATGTTTTCATTACTTGATAACATTCTGAATTAAAAATTACAGAAACTATAAAATATTGTCTTGACATGTTAGTTCATATGTTTTTCAGCTCTCCAGCTCAAACAATAACAGTCAGTTACTGTTATTGCATATGCAATTAGTTGGCAAAAACATACAAAATACAATAAGCTGTAATTATTTTTTGCTGTTGTGTTTATCAGAACACTGTATAATATTTTCAGGGACAGTTTTGTACAACTTGACTTTCTTTGATCTAACTCTAGTAAATTTAAATGCATATTTTATATTCATACTGGCAATAGTTACATATGCAAATGACAGTAGTGGCTGTTCTCTCCCTGTCTGCTTCTGATTTATGATAGATTTGCTTGAATTGAGATAACATGTTCAGTTAATCGAGGGTTGTGCTTCCAAGCTATTAATACACTGGCAGAGGAAGAAATTGGGGCTAAAAATTTATTCAATTCCGCAAAATAATTCCCTCACGCTGCAATGAGTACACTAGCAGCAGTCAAACGATCGATGCTTAGCTTGCTTTTTTTTTCTTTTTCGCTTAGCTTGCTTGGTTAGGGCGTATGGAAAATGAGGAAATCCGGAACCGGATCCGGAACCGGAACCGGAAAAATAAATAAATGCTTTAAGTTGGGAAGTGTGATTGGCATCAATACTCCTCCTCCCTTCTCTACATTCCTCGCAAGATGGATGATGATAGGCGGAGCCCTTTTAAGAAAAGGTACGAGTACAAAAAACATAGTAGTTATCATTTTTTCAGTTAAACTGAGTTTAGGATGATGCTCTTATTATATAAAACATGTTTGCTTTTGTTTGTAGATCGAGACAAACCACCGCGGAATTGGTTGAAATGTGAGCAGGTGTTAAAAATTTCTGGCTGCCGGGACGGGTATATAGGTTTTGAAAAATCGTGCCCCTGAGTCACACAAAGTTCGTACAAGTTGTACAAAATCAAACCGTTAACATTGTAAAAACTCGCTTAGTGTTTCCGACCATAGATGGAAATGCTGAAACACTCTCGGGAGGTTTCAATGATCTATTTAGTGGATGTTGAGTGTATTGATTATTCGTGAAATTTTGACTTGCGGGTAAGTTTCAGGGGCGGATTCAGGATTTTTGTTAGGAGGGGATGTACCTCTAAGGAATGACATCACTATCCAGGATTTTCCTCAGGAGTGGGTGCACCTCTAAGGAATGACGTCACTGGCCGTAGAGGTAATTAAATTTTAAAAGCAAATACGAAGAAGAAGGCTTTATCTCAGGGGGGGGGGGGGGGTGCACACCCCCTGCACCCTCCCCTGATCCGCCCCTGAGTTTTTTTTAACAGTCGTGCCCATGCGTTGAGGTTTTTTAATATAATATGCCGAAGCTAATAGAAAATCGTGGACAACAAAAGCAAAACATGATGTTAGGTATATATGAAATAATTCATATTTGAACTGCGGTTGTAGATGAAAGTGAAGAATGATCATCGCAGTTAATTTTCCAATTTAAGCAACTGGAAAGAAGAAGCCTGAAAAAAATCAGGGCTTCAACGGGATTCGAACCCGTGACCTCCGCGATACCGGTGCGATGCTCTACCAACTGAGCTATGAAGCCACACGTTGGGAGCGAGGTCAATTTATTGAGTTCATTTCTCCCGTGAGATGAATTTTTTTCAGGCTTCTTCTTTCCAGTTGCTTAAATTGGAAAATTAACTGCGATGATCATTCTTCACTTTCAAAAGCAAAACATCATTTAGAGTCGCTTGGCATTTCTGTACAAATATCGAATACTCTTACAGGGTCCAACTTCAATTTTTGTAGACGGTTGACAACGGAGTCAGAGTACGATTTTTTTCAAAATGTTGAAACATCGAGATTTTCTAGTATGCCCAAACTCGAAAATTTCCTCTACCGCAAAGCCGAAATTATAATTGAAATTGCTTGATATTTCTAAATAAATATCTACAGTTTTATGAAAGATTTGATGAGTTTTTCCGTGGAAATTCTAGAATAATTTTAGCCTGCTGGGTATGTAGTATCATCTTAAAAACACTCCCCAGCTGCCGGGTATCTAGACGCAATGTTTTATTTAACTTTTAGTTCTGAGCTTATGGGTCGTCAAGCTTGGTTTGTGAATTGCTTTTGTAGTTCATTTTTATATATCAATACTAAAAAGACGAAATTGATTGCAAGGCTGGTAGTACCAGCCTTGCAATCAATTGGTTTTATAACACTAAGAGTGACGTCTGGTACGAGCATTTCTTGATCAAGAGATCCGGCAGTAACAAGCCAAGCAGTTTAATTATTCGTTGCGTGGTCCCCTGCATCCAAACGTTGTATAAAAAAAAAAACGATTATAATCGATCCAACATATTTTTAAAAGATTTGAGAATGTTAAACCCTTCGAAATTTTTTCTGTTACTCGGTTTGTGGTTACTTCGTTACTCGTTATTTCGTTACTCGTTATTTCGTTACTCTGTGTAGTGACACCCATAACAAACTCCCCGGTCAATTCCCCAGTGGCTTGTCGCGACCTACAAACGTAAAGGGCCGAACCCAGACACGACCGCTCTTATGTGGCTTTGATAGCTCAGTTGGTAGAGCATTGCACAGGTAACGCAAGGGCCGTGGGTTTGAATACTGTTCAAAGCCTGAATTTTTTCCGGTCATTTTTCCAGTAGTGTTATGGCCGCTCAGTTTAACTGAAAAGAATCATAACTACAATGTTCTTTGTACTCGTAACTTTCCTTGACAGGGCTCCGCGTATTATCATCCATCTTGCCAGGAATGCAGAGAAGGGAGGAGGAGTATTGATGTCAATCACAGTTCCCAACTTAAAGCATTCATTTATTTTTTCCGGTTCCGGTTCCGGTTCCGGTTCCGGATCCGGATTTCCTGGTTTTCCATACGCCCCTTGGTTATCACTTCCTGACAGCTGTTCCTGTATCATTATATATAGTTTCATAAACAGCATCATGAAGCGACATTTAGCAAGTCAAAGTACTTGTGATTGTCATAGAACCTATTAGAAACGAATTATTTGAATTTGTAACTTGGAGAAATGCAATCGTTCCCGCCGTCCTGAGAGAGAGCGTGACCTCCCTGGGTCACATCGTCGAACTTTCATTAATCATTTCTGACCAAAACACATCAATTCCAGTACGGAAATAGTGAGGTATAACATGAGGTGCGTTGGGGTGCGTTTATACCTTGGCCTACTACAAGCATTGTAGAATCACTCTGAAGCATTATTGAGAGCCGTTTATCCACAGTCTAGAAATTATCGCTTAAAAGAAATCAGGCACAAATTACATACATTTCGGGTAGGCATTTTCAAATAGAAAATTATTTGACAAAATAACAAACTTTCCGATTTTTGTAACGTCAATGAGGCCTACGTACATGTAAGTTCACTTGACGCCAGGAAAACAGAACATGTAAGGTCTAAAACCTCACGAAACGAAGGTCAGAACTTACTCATTTTCTCGACCCTTCGCCGCCATCTTGAAAATTTAACAACCACAATGCACCGCAATCGTAGGCCGCACACTACAAGTCGACCTCATGAATTTCAAGGTGGAATATGTTAGGCTACGAAGCGGCCGAGCGAGCAAGACAAAGGACTTTTCAGAACGTTTAGCTACAAGAATATGAAGGCAAGAAACCGACACAACGTAGAATGATTTTTTGAAGGTGTACTATATTTCGGCTGGCCAAACCAGCCTTCTTCAGGTACAATGGGAGTTTTACATTGGCACGTGTTTTTATGTAGCATATTACCGGAAATACGTAAAAATAGTTGACAGTGTTAATTAAAGATAAACATATGGTGAAATAAAATAATAAATTTACATAATAAAGGAACTAAAATGTTTCTTCACGGATGTTAAGACCGTCAGGATCTAGTGAAGATGCTTAAACATATTTTAGCTAGAAGTCTTTCAATATAGAACAAATTTTCAAGCGCTTCGGTTGAAACGTGGTAATTCCTGGGACTAGTCCTAACGCCAACCTCGTTCCCATGGCCTTTTCCCTGGCTTTGGGACAGAGGTTGGTCCTAACGCAAGCTAAAATCACGTGACATAATCGATTCATTCCGACGAAGGGCTAACGCTCGAAACGTCAGCTTCCGAATCTCTTTACGGTGACCAATTCACATTATCAACCCAGTTGATAAAACCAAATTATCTTACAATACTCCTACCGACGCAGCACCACAGTTTCTTTAGAAATTTACCCGCTATAAATCACACAAATGCTTGTTCAACTGTTTCAATCAGTTTGGGGCCTGTTGCAAAAGTCGGTCAACTAAACCAACTGAAGACGAAAAAACCCAACCAACCAGAAACGGTAGATCCCGATAGAACACAACCTTCAATTGGTTCTTCATGTGCTCTCACACGAGCGAAAGTGGACTGTTTTGAAATACGCTGACGTGAATCACCAGTCCCCTGATCATGTGAAAATTCATCAGAACCTCGATCATAAAGACAGAGGTTTTCGCACTTCGCCCACGAATGCAGAAAAGTTATCTCTAATTCCCACCCACCCCCACCCTCTCTCCACCGTGAGAAAATGCGCAACTAACGAGCTTCGCCAACTGACCCATAGTTTACTACTTCAGTCGGCAATGAAAATAAATCTTGGGAAAATAACGTTTTTCGGTTTGAACGCGGCGCCTATATTACAAAACTTCACTTATCTCAAACAAACTGAATCATTCTACTTAATTAGTGATATTAGAGCTTAAGTAGACTTCAGTTTTTTTGGCAAAAATGCATCCAGTCAAAATTCTACATGTGACAATTTTATGTTAAATTTTGTGGTGTCAGCTCATACTGGTTAATTCGTACCGCACAAAATGTCTCCCCAATTTTACATATTTTTGATGCCCGTTGGCGTCAGGCTGCCAACCGTCATAAAGTAAAGGTAAGTTCCGTAAGTCCGTAAATTTTCCAGTTCAAATCTGGTGGTTTTCACGTCACGCAAGTAAACTTAATTATCACGCAAGTAAAAAATAAATTCGCTTACCATTCAGTAGATTGGAGGCAAGAAATTGAAATTTCGTAGAAGAGTAATAAATGCACAACGTGCTAAAATTTCGGGGATGTGTAATATTCCGAACTCGAGTTATTCGGCAAAGGCAGGAGCCCATCAAGGGGTATCACTGAAAATCTGTGAAAATTACATTGCTTAGTATGGAGACGCCATGTTGGAGCCCCGTCTGAGGGACTCCAACATGGCGGCCGGGAAACCAGTGGAAACATCTGGAGTTTACTTTGGCTTTCTCAAAACGTTTCGTCTCTCTGTCAAACTTGAAAACTTGCACATGGGCATTTAGTATGGAGACGCCATGTTGGAGCCACGGTCTGAGGGACTCCAACATGGCGGGCCGGAAACCAGTGGAAACATCTGGATTTTACTTTGGCTTTCGATAATTTCATGCACGTAACATGTTACCCAGAAACAATGCCGATGTCACGCGTGAAAAAAACCGTGTTCCATTTTCAAAACAAGCGGTCTGCCGAGCTGAAGATAGGCCAAAAGATATATGTTTAATAATGAGTTTACCTGATGAAGGTAAAACTTAAAATTTTTAATTTTAGTTTTTTCTGGCGTCACATGAAAACCAAAAAAAAAAATGTTTCAATTAAGCCACTAACACAAGTTATTTCACAGTATGAAGCCAAATGCCAGGTGGTTCGAGCTTTAATTCAGCCAGCATCAATCATCGCAAATACAAATCAAAATTAAAATGCGACTATTGAGTGGAGTCACTTCAAACAGAGAAGCTGACCAATCAAATCGTTTAATTCAGAACCGTGATGGATGGGGACTCTTTTCTGAGGACAGGCCAATGACTTCAGTTAAAGTAACTGCTATACATAAAGGCGACAAGCCATGTAAGCGATCAGATTGTTTGTTCACCTTATGGAAACGAATACTTCTATCGCACATTTAAATCTATATGTACGAGTGGCGTTCGCGGGATTAGGCAAACTTTGACCACATCGAATCTGGACTTTTCTTTAATTTCTCGCGGACTAGTTAAACATGAATATGAGCTGTCTTGACGAGCGACTGAGTATTTCGGCATCC